>JAHWFP010191043.1:58500-73593 GCA_023313725.1 Lithobius niger
ACAAAAGGCACGATTCTTCCCTTTTACTGCACATATCTACCTAACTATAGAGAACAATCGATTCAGACTGATCAAGGATACCTTAAAGTATCGGAGTTTATTTTTAAGGGTGCTCAAAGAGAAAACTTCATTCTCCATTTTAAAAATCACGCAGACGGGTTCCATGTGCTTTGCACGGGGCCGGTCACATTTCCGGGACATTTTCCCGGCACTCTTCCCGAAGACTTGTCAGATTGATCGACCACTCATGCCTGGCTCCTTTTTGGCTGCACGTAGAGTGGGAGAGTGCATTTTCAATGCGGGCGCGAGTAGGGGAGAAGTGGTTTTCCTTTAGGCTTTCCTTTTCCTTTTAGCCGGGCTCCGATATTATTATAAAGATGCTAATAAATTCTGACTCCGGCAGTAAACTGGGTAGTCACCTTTTTTTTTTTTTTACAATAAATTACACCGCTTCATTTACATTTACCCTCTTCGTTCAAGTGTGTGGTTTATTCCCCCCCCCCCCCCAAAAAAAAAAAAAAAAACGCACGAAAGTAGAGGGTAAATAAACAAGAACCTGAGACTAATGCTATTTTTTTTATTCAGCGTGATTATTACTTGTTGTTTAGCCGTTGCCGCTCGGCTTAGTGATTTCTTTTTTTCCGAATATTTTTGTAGCCAAATAACACGTTGGGGTTTTACAGCAAGAATTATTAGATGTTTAGCTCTAAAATATGGCTAATTAACTTTCCAAAAAAAAAAAAAAAGGAAGAAAGGAGCTCAGTTCACGGCGGCTTTCGTGGGCTTGAAGCAGTGTGTGTGTGTGGTGGGTCGTCTCATGCATAGAGAAGCTTTTGTATTTTCTTGAATAAAAAAAAAATACGAAAACGTCAGAGGTGGGCTAAACCAGCCAGGCTAATATCTTATGCTGTCTTGTGTCTGATTTTTTTTTTTATTTAGCCTTTCTAACTGTGTGTTCCGTCTTATTATTACATTTTGTATAGTATTCTTCTCCAAAATTGGGCGCTGCGAGTGGGCTATTTGGATTGAAATGTCACCCGATGGGAATGACGGGAAAGGGCGGTGGTGGTGGTGGGTCAGGGTGTGAGGGGGGGGGGGGAGGGCGGGGGATAGGGAGTTCCAGGCTCTCTCTAGTTCCTGGTCATTGCAAATGCAAAGCACGTTTCCTTCTGCCGTCAAGAAGGGAGCTTTTGAGTTGGCGCATCCAGCGACGCCTTCGTCGACTTGCTTGGACAAGAGGGAGGGAGATGGAAGTCCTGGGATTTGGGGCGTCCTCCTTCCTCCTGCTTGCGTGGGCGAGGATTGTAGACATAGGCTCGGAACCCCAAGAAAACGGGAGTGTGCAGTTCGGTTTTGGAAGGATTTTGATTTACATCTTAAATCCTGTCGGTTTTCCAGAGACGGTGCAATGTCCCCGGCTGAAAGACTTTCCTATCACCTGTTTTTCCCAAGCCCGTGGTCAATTTTTTTTTTGGGTGGGCGGGCGAGTGGGGGGTGGGGTGGGAGGATTTTTATTTCCATTTGCAAATCAGGGTTGCCGGTTGGCCGATTTACGCTGTTGAGATTCAGCATGCGCACTTGGCTTCGTGGATTCGACTGCGGGGCAAAGGTCAAATTTGTCGTCGCCGTACTTACACATACGTATTGACGCGCGCCTTTCCAGCATCGATTTTTTTTATTTCGACGATCAAATTACTTGGCCGAGCTGGAGTGTGTATTATAAATTAGTTTATTTTCTATACTCAGAAGGCTGATAATATAGGATTTATGTCCACTCCGCCACACGGCAATGCTATGTTTCTCCTTTTCTATGATTTCTGCCCAGTACTCTACCTGGATTTTCGGCCCACCTCCTCATTCCACAAAAATACATTGTGGTAGGAGTTTCTTTAATTATTAAAGGACGGAAAGCCAAAGGCTCAACAAGAGTTACATAAATACGGATGCAAACCCATTTACGTTGCCTTTTGGACGTATATGTCAGACTGGCTGAGCGGGGAATCGAACCCACGGCATTTGAAACCAAAGGCCGAGCTCCTACCGCTGAGACATACTGACACGGCCAATTTCATGCATTTCATGCATCTAACATCCCTTGTCATGAAATTTCAACCAAATCAGAACCCAAACCAGAACCAGAGTGGTCATCGTGGCTGAGTTGTGAGAGAGCTCAGCCTGGTTGCTGGAGGTTTGCGGATCTGGCCGAACCCATGGAAAGGGGTACTTGGCAAAGTCCCTGCCAGGACTGCCGGCCAGGGTAGCGTGAGAGGCTACCATTCTCCTTCAGTGGCTATGGGAACTATTCTGGCAAATTCTGGACAATCTTTCGGCCCCTACGATGATCGGAGGTTTTCTGGATCGAATCCCCGGCTTGGCACCTCCCTTTACCAGATATTTCTTCTTCTCTAAAAGTCTGGTAATGTTCAAAATTGAGCCGGTTCTGCCATAAAAGCATTAAGTTGCTTCGGCTGACTTAAGGCTCAAAGAAATTAATTAAAAAAAAAAGAACCAGAAAAGATAAACAGACAAAAAACTCCAAATTGAGTCGAATATTCGGCCTCACTCGCTCGGCCAACAAGCAAAGAGTTGGTTTTTTGAACCGGTATCAGTAAATGAATAATCATCGTGTACTAAAACAGTATTCTGAATTAAGGTGGAATTGGTTCACTTATTCCAACTGAAAACAACATAGAAAAACATTTAAATATAAAATAGCACTAAGAACAAATAAAAATGAAAAAGCCAGCTTGTGATAAAAATTTGCGAACTAGTACAAAAAATAACTCGGTGTTTCGTGGGGACAGACCACTTATCAAGCCTTTTATTTATTTTTTTTAATCATTTTAAACTACAAGCCACGTGAAGCCTTCGGAATCGGTAAGAAAAGCAAAACCATCCCAGCTGAAGTTATCTGTATGGGTGCTGCTTAAAATTAGGCTCTTTTTAAAACTCTGCAAAAGACGACCTGCCGTTTTGCCAAATCATGTTTTTTTTTTAAAGTAGCATTAGGTAAGTAAAAGGGCAATTACATCCATTTTGACATGCATGTTTGACTTTTGGATCACTTACGCAATTAACTAAACACAAGAATTGCGGTAAGAATACGCTACTTACGTCCGATATAACAATTTAATTACTGCATCACTAAAACACGACACGGAGGTCGCCATTGTTTTTCTGGAACGCGTAGAAATTAATGCCGACAGATGTCACTTTTCGATTTCGACTCGCATCCGATTGAGATAGCTGGCCGGTAGTGTAGTGGCCAGCTAAGGCCGTCAGACGCTTGAGCTCCTCACAGTCAATACAGCTATCTCAATCGGCTGCGAGTCGAAATCGAAGAGATCCGTCTGTCGGCATTAATTTTTACGCGTTCCAGCAAAACAATGGTGACCTCCGTGTCGTGTTTTGATGATGCAATAATTAAATTGTTATATCGGACGTACATCCGTGTAACGTATTCTTACCGCAATTCTTGTGTTTACTTATTGTGTAAGTGATCCAAAAGTCAAACATACATGTCAAAATGGATGTAATTGCCCTTTAAATGTAACATTAGGTAAGTTAGATGCATTTCTACTTGGAAGGAATTTGTGATTAGTTACGATTTCTGATGTTAGATGTAGTGAGCGAGGCAGCGCAAGTGAGGCTGGCAATTTAGGAAAAAAAAAAATGTGAAATTGGAATTTCCGTCTTGCCGAAAATTAAGCCACTCATTAAAATTCGGTGAAACGGTTATACACAACGGTTTCGGCTTTTTAGGGCTATTTTATGAGGCGAGTGTCATAAAATAGGCCTAAAAGAGGAAAAAAGCTAGGGTGAGAAAGAAAAAAAAAACAAGGTTGGTCGGGTAGAAAAACCAAACGTTAATTTTTTAAGGTCTAACCAAACCTCAAGTATGGTACAATTGAAAGAAAAATTTATAAATTCCATACTTGATTTTTTTCCGACTATGCAAAACGAAAGGCAATTGTGTAGTTCAACCAAACCACTCCAAATCATTCAATTTTTTTACTAACCGACGCAGATCATCATCCTCTTCCCACATCACATTAAAAAAACTGAGGAAATGTTTTGTAAGGTGTAAAAAAAAAAACACTGAAAACACTTAAAAACGATAGTTGCGATTTTGTTGAGGCGCCGCCCATCTCGCAGGAGACAGAGTAGCGACAAAACCTGATTTACATAGCAATGAAAGGAAACGGAATTTTTTTTGAAAAGTAAAGGAATGCTTCCTTGCTTGCGTTACCCAACCTAACCTACCTACCTAACCTAACATACCGAAACTACCTAACCTAACCCACCTAACGTAACCTAAATATACACAAAACACCACACCACAACACAAACTTAACCAAATCCCCACCTGAAATTCGAACCCCCAATCAGTTAACAACCTCAGAATGAAATTCGAACCCCCAACCTAACCTAACAACAATAACAACAAACCCACAGTTAACTGACCCCCCCCCCCAAAAAAAAAAAACAACAAATTTACAACATAATTTTCCGTTTCCGGTAGTTTCCGGTAGTTTTCTCTAAATCACCTTTTCGTGCTACTCTCAGTCTCGGAACATGGCCACCCCTTCAACGTCTTAAAAAACGTGTTTTAAGAGCCAAAAAAAACATTTCTCCCCATTTTTTTAACGTGAATGAGAAGTGGATGAAGAACTGCGTCGGTAAGTACCAAAATTTAGTGATTTTGCTTGGTTCGGTTAAACTACACAAATACCAAACGAAATAAGGAGTTAACCGATGATTTCCTTTTTTTTTTTCATTTTCCATCGGTTAATTGCCATTAGAAAATTACAGTTGTGTCGTCTGCCGAAAAACTGGAGGCAAGTGACTGCAATTTCCAGAAAATCTCCGTAAATTGTTCATTAGTGCTAAACGTCTACTTATAGGCAAAAGGCCGACAATAAATTATGAACGTTTTGTCTCCCTTCGGCTGTATTTAGGACACAGCGGCTTGTGTTGGTACGTATGTACGTAGTCCGCGTGGCCCGAAAGGCATAGCAAGCCGTAACGCATGATCTCATCTAATAGCAGTTGATGACGACGGCGATGATTCGGCAGCCGAGTGGAAAGATTAAATCATCGATCCGCCAGACTCAAAGATTACTCGCGTTCTTCTCTCTCTTCCCCCCCCCCCCACCCCGGTCCATCCAATCCCGTATCCCGTGTACCGACTGATACGGACTTAGAAATTACATCTTTTTATGCGTGCTGTAAGTTAGCGTCGCTAATGTCATGAATTTTTAGTGTCGAGATTTCGGGGGACCGCTTCCTGATTGAACAAAATGGATTTCACTTCTAAACTCGGGGGTTCGCTGGTTTTTTTTTTTCCGTTTTTTTTTTTTTTTTTGCCGTTCGCTCGCTTTCCAAATCGGATTAAAGGTTGGAAGATTTCGATTTCCAAGGTGGTATTTTAAATGAAGTCAATTCGGAAATTATTGGCGAAATTGATGAAAGGTGGCTTTTGTAATTGCACGGTTTTCTTTTGAAATTCTTTAATAATTACGATGGAAAATTCGGTTTCAACTGGTGGTGAAATTATTTCATGACCTGTGTGGATAATTTTGCGATCAAGGCTTAGGATTTTTTTTTATATAGTACATAGTACCATCAATGAACGTCGAAATTCATCAAAAGGCAATTCCGCACCTTTCATTCGAATGTCTGGGTCATCACTCCTAAACGCAAACACAACGATACAGGTTTCGTAACATCGACAACTTTACGTGTTTTAAATAAGTTTTTCACATGATTTTGGTCTATTTCCCCGATTCCCTGAATCGCAGTATATGTATATAAAATTCCATGAATTTTCCCTGATTTTTCCAGACTTGATAAATTCCCTGAATTTCTCCCGGTTTACCTAGTAGATCGAACGCCACCTTGTCTAAACTAATCCGACGTTCTTCTCCCCAAGTTCAAAAATTACTCGAGAGGTAATGGCATAGATTGGAAAATTAACTAGACATCGCATCGTATCTCGTCCAAGCGTACGCGGAACTCTGGCGGTAGTTGCGGCAACTAACGCTTCTACTGACGCTTCGACTGCCAAGCACACGGAGGCAAAAGTATTACCAGAGGTATTGGTAGCCGAAACTACCGCTAGTGGCCCCACGCACGCTTGGAAGTGGTAAGATGCGACATTTACTTAACTTTCAAATCTGTGGTTACGAGTTCAAAGTGTCTAAGGGCACGTTTATGCAACCACTCGCTTTTGCATTCTCGCAGCTAGAAGATAGAAATCACCTCAAATTCCAACATGGCGGCGGTTTTATGTCTTCCGCCTCGCAACGAAAACAGCAAATAACGTGAGTTCAGAAGCGTTTGGGAAAATTGTTTCATCATGAGGAATTCTTTATATTATTGGCACGGATTATAAGACTGCAAGTATTTATTCAAACGATGTCGGATTTAGCTAATCCATTTAGCGTTGTTACCATGGCAATGTCACCTTCGCCATCGCGATTGAGTTCTAGCTGTGAGAATGCAAAGGCGAGTCGTTGCGTAAACGCGCCCTAACCCTCAACATGGTGCGAGGCATTCCTTCGTCGGGGACGATGCTAGGGGGGGGGGGGGGAGAACAGAAAATGTAAAAAGGTGCTCCTTTTCAAGCAAAGTTACTTAAAAAAATACTTTAAAGTTACTAAAAAAAATTACTTGAAAGAGAATTGCAAGATTACTATTTTTTATTTAATTTTTTTTGGGGGGGAGGGAGGAGAGGAGGTGGACCGCAATTTTTTGGTTGCCCACTGGCTAAAATTGCTGTCCCACTGCCGCTTCCCCAGTAAAGTGATTGCAGCGTCGACCCTGTCCTTCGACTAGGCGTTGTATCGGTTAAAGAAAAAGCTTGATGCAAGCTTAAGTGGTGGGTTTTTCTTACGTAGACATCTTCAAAAACAAGCTGGATTTATACGTAACTGACGAGCTAAAATACAGATATGCTGACTAGTTCGGACACACTAAATTATAGAGATAGTTATGAAGATTTCTTTCACATTAAGAGTATTTATTTCAAGTAAAGTATATCTGAAACAAAACCCACCAAGGGTGAAAGAACCCGCCAAGTTTCAGCCACTCAGAGTAGTGATATCAGAACAAAAATGGCTGCCACCAAGTTGCAGCTAATCCCACCGACTATTAGATCAAAGGTTAAATGAAAAACCTGACCATATGCTAAAACCCGTAGCAATAGTAGAAATAATAGTCGATGCGATTAGCTTGGCAACTAATGTAGCAACTTTGTGGCAGCCTTTTTTGTTCCGATATCACTGGTTTGATTGGCTGAAACTTGGCGGGTTCTTTCATCCTTATGGGTTTTGTTTCAGGTATCACGTCTTTTGTAGGTATTTTTTTGGGTGGCATCTTATTTTTGCCAGTGCCCAATTATCTACCTGGCAAAGTTTGGTCGAAAAATATTGATATGGAACATGTATAAAGTATATTGGGTATTTATTTTTATATAGTGAATAGGGTATTTTTGTTCACAAAGGATTATTTCATATTTATTTTGCATTCAGTTTCTTAATGTTATTTCTTTTGAATTTGTAAAAGCTTTGTAACGTTGCAATCTCCAGAGGGCACTGACGTCAAAAGCTATAGTTAAGTAAATAAATGAATTATTGTACGCGCAGCGTATCTTGAGTCCTGCAGATATTTTATGAGCGGCTACATCTTCCTGGAGCGAGCAGCTTTAATCGACGGCCGCCATTGTTTTTGTAACCATCTAGGAAATCAACAAGGTGCTCTGCTATCGAAAACATACAATCGATTATCTGTATTCGTTCTTTGGCGAACTCAAGATAGGCCGCGGACACTATAAATAAATAAAGTTGGTCGTCAACGATCTTTTAGTTTTGTAACTGGAAATGAAATGAAATGAAATGACATGACATGATGTTTACCGGTTGGAAGTTGAGTTTCAGTAAACAGAATTCCTTCTTCTGGTTTCACGAAATCGAATCTGTACTTTGCTGATGACACACGAGAATATTGTTTAACAGTTCTACCAAACTCAGATTTCAACAATGATTTTGACAGAGGATAGCTTCGTATCGGATTTAGTAACTCATGCGTGGGTGACACAACTGTCCCTACCTGTTTTTTTTTTTTATTAAATAGAGTTTACCGTTGGCCAACATACCTTAGGAATTTTATTCAATTGTCAAGTCGTCCAAAAATGTGCGTTACATGACAGGAGAGGAGAGGAAGTAGTCAGAAAAAGAAAACATAAAAAAAGAAATACTACGGCATTGATCCGATTTTATTAAAGGTACATTCCTCCCGGTTGACTTTCCTGCATGGCTCAGTTTTGCAACTACTTCAGGCGCGAGTAAGTGTTGCAAAGGCAATTTTCCTATTTTCTCCCTCTTGAGAAGCGGGTTTGCAACACTCACTCTTAACTTTTTGTAAATGTTGGAAAAGCTATTTTGTACTGCATGCACGAATATAATAATAATGTACTGCTGGTTTTCCACGTATTGCGTGGAGGGAGGATGGAAGGGCAGGTAGCCACTAATACCATTCCCAACACAGGGGTTGGGGGGAGAGGCTGCTGCGGCAGAGTTTAATGCAAGGGGACCAGGGGGGCGCATAACTAAAACATTCAACTGTTCCAAAGCCAGTAACCTGCGAAAACCAGAAACAGTTGGGGGTTTCACCGTTTCTGCCAAGTGCGTTCCAGATTGGAACAACCCGTAGTGAGAAGAAATATCGACGACAGTCGAGACGCGAAGATTGAAGTGAGAAGATCGAGACGCGAAGATGTAGTGAGAAGGATGTCCTTTTAAAGGTGCATTCCTCCTGGTCGGCTTTCCTGTATGGCTCAGTTTTGCAACATTACTTCAGACGGGTGTAAATGTTGCGAAGGCATTCATTTTTCGATTATTCCATTCGTGAAAATCTGTTTTTTCACATTCATTCTAACTTATGTAAATATCGCAAAAACTATGTCGCGCATGATGCTCGAATATAGGGAAAAGGTATGTCCTTTTAAGTTTCTTACTTTTTGCTTTCTTTTCTCAGTGCTCCCTCTCTTCTCTTGTCATGTAATAACTGTACGATCTAGCCACGACGATGAGAGGGACAATTAGCTGGAGAAATCCAAGCGGAAAACCCAGGATCTTTGAGACGCGCCACCATTTCACAATTTACAACGACATTGTATCTAACACGAATTGAGCTCTCACAACAATTAAATCTCAGTGACTTGGCGGCGACGTACTAGCATGTTTCTAGATAAAGGTGTGTAAAAAGAGCAATCCGAAACCTGGTTAATTTAAATTTATTGTAATTTGTCTATTTATCTGTTAAATTTCGAACGCTTTTGAAGTGAGCAATTAAGTTTTATCCCACGTCTCATCCGTAATTTACGAAGTGCGAATTCCCACTGCGTACCAAGAAAGCCTCACCACCTTAATGGTAGATTGCGATCCTATCTTAATGAAGCCTTTTGTAGCCAGCCTCCGTGCCAATTTGTCTCCGCTCTGCGGAACCACTTTGCACTCTATACCGTGTTAATTAACTTCACTATCGCGATAAAATTAAATTAAAAGTAAGGAGAAAGTCAGTGTTTGGCTTTTGTGCCTTCAGCGCCAATGGCAAAGATAGATTGACTTTGGCATTTCGGCACTTCAGCATTTTCGGCATTGTTTTAAAAAAGAAAAGTCACAAAAGTTTTCGGGGCATCTAGAAAGTCGACATGCCTTTTTTAAAGTTAATAGTCGATTAGGTTAAATTTCGCTCATTTGGATGAATTGTTTTAATTTGAAATGAGATTTTTTTTTGTCTCTTTGAACGTGTTGCCCTAGTTAGTTTGTTCTTGATATTTGATTAATGAAAGTATTTTGCCGTGCCGTAAATAAATATTTTTTTCGGGGGGGGGGGGGGGTAGATAACCCCCTATTTCGTTCCAGCAAGAAAAAGTACGACCACTTTATTTTTATTGTACGATTTATTTTCCTGCTTTACGTAATGTATGACTTCATTGAAAAAAACAATTTTGAAGAAAATAGCGAATAAATAAGATTTTTCCTAGGCTCCTCGCCTCGGTTTTAGGGGGCTCTGGCCTCCCCCAATTATTTCTGCCACTGATCTTTTGGTAATGATGGTCTGACATGAAAAGTTTCGCAAAAAGGTTTTATCACCATGACGTAATCGACTATGTCATACTAGCTGAAGCATGGGTGGTGTTGAATGCACTGTGTGCAACACTGGTTAGGTATGGTAGCTCATGTGTGTTTCCATGTTTGACCGAAATTAGTTTCTTCGGTCAAACATGTACCTCTAATCATCCACATCCCCCGCGGCGGCGCCCCCCCTGGGGAATGAGCCCCACTCTCTAATGACCACTTCTACTATATTGTACCAGCCATGTTCATGTTACTGCTGGTGGAGATAATAAGACTCAAGGCGGCCTCGAAGCTGTCCCTTCAAGAAGCATGCTGTCCTGAAAAGCTTGCCCGCAATGCAGTTCCTTCAACCGGACGCGCGGGGCCGTGGATCGTGCACTGGGTCGTAGACCGTTGCTTGCCCCTTGACTTCTAGTGTAATTACATATATAGACGCCAGAGGGTCAGGGTTCGAACCCTGCCCTTACGCCGTAAGAATTTCCGATCGGAATTACACAGCGAAATTGTTCCCCGTCTCCTTCTGGAGCCATGACTTCGGCTGAGAGCGCGTTAACCTCCATAGTATTTTCTGTTCAATCCTCTGAAAGGCTTGGAATTTTTAAAAGATACAATTTAGTTTGCGTCCCCGGCTGCGTGAACTCAAAAAAATTTTGTAAAAGATTTTGTCAGACCAGAATGGTCTGCGGCGCATCGTCTTTTCCAAGTTGCGCCAGCGTTTGGAAACCGTTATTGTTAATTTCCTTTTCCTCGTTGTTGTTGTAGCTTGAATAACCTTGAAGCAGAAAGACGTAAAATTAGCATGGAATTCTCATTGTGTCTGTTCTTTGGTTGTACAGAAATAATGAATTCCCAAATCTGCCACTGGCATTATCTGATAAGCTCTTGGCAAAGCGTGGATCTCCACGTTAGAATGGCTTCTAAGTGAAAAGTTACTTGTGGAACGTAAGATGATAACTTCAGGGCCGTAGCTAGCCCCCTTGGCGCCCAAGGCGAACCAACTGCGCGGCGCCCCCCCCCCCCCCCCATCCACAATCAAACCAACTGTCTATTTCAGTTTAATTTTAAAAATCTTCACGCATATTACGTTGAGGCTCACATAACTAAATACTAACTACTATACATATAATTATGTGTATAACTTGTGTGCCACGTCATCCGTTAAAAAATATCTTTGTGCTCCGCAGCCAGGTCCTAGCGACATAAAGCAAGGCCAGCTGAGACAGTAGCTGTGTTCCTCGCTTTTATGTCAGCAGGTCTTGCATAGAATTGGCTTCGTTTCTCGCTTGGTTGCTCGTTGAACACAATACATATTCGATTCCGGCTAGTGCGCACGTACCGAGTCTCTGACAGTCGGTGACTTGAGAGACTTAAGACTTAATGCAAGGCACAAGGCGCAAGTACAGGGAAGTGTCTTTATATAACCTTTCCCCCCTTTAATTTGTATGCAACGTTATCAGTTAAAAAATATTTTTGTGCTTTGCGACTCACTTCAACAGTTACACGGTTGGGAGGAATTAGGCGCGGCGCCCCCTGGAAGCTGGCGCCCTAGGCGGGCGCCTTGCTCGCCTGGCCATTCGTACGGCCCTGGATAACTGTCACTACCTACAACAATCAAAGGATGCATGTTTTACAATTGAACAGAATTGTAGTTTGTGCGCTCTTTTTCTGTAACGTTACAATTGAACCTTACAGAAAACAAGCTGCAATCAGACTACGAACATAAATGATAAACTTGACAATTTCTTGAAAGTACAATGCTTAAGCTATTTAGATAGTAATTTTCTGAGTGTTTAATGTTGTTTTCCAGGCCTACTTATCGAAGTACCAAATCTTGAACCGTGTGAACGGAGTGCAGTAGAGCAAATATTCCAGTTATCCGTTTGCGTAAAACTTATCCGGCGCTGGAATGGCGCTCAATCTGAAACACTCCTCGTTTCGCAAATTCGGTGTCTGCAAATGCGAAATTTGGTAGCTTTGGAATATCCAGGAGAGATTGACTGACATTTCGTTTTCAGTCAAGTGTGTAGGTAGGAGGGGCGAGGAGGGAAGGAAGGGGGTGAGCAGTATTTATTCCTGTTACGTCTCAACTAAAATACAATTGAAAGGAAGAAGAATTACCCGTCTTAATGAGAGTTCGGATAGACCCGGGAAAACAACGCCCCATGCTAAACAAAATCACCTTCCAAACAAAACCATGGACGAAAGAAAACCACGAATAGAACAGAAGAAAAATAACCCGTCTTAAAGAAAGACTGGCCAATCACCGGACAAACATAGGGGAAACAATACCCCGGGCGAAGCCGGGTACTAACGTTAGTATAGCATAAAACTACGTGGCAAACATATTTCTCTAAACTACACAAACACAAGGCCCGGCGTGTTTTCGCTCTCGCTGATTTTTTTCATTATTTTTATGACCTATTGCCATAAAGTAGGCTACATCTCAACTATTCTTGAGGTTGCGCGTTGTTTCTCATGCCAAGGCTGAAGTCATTACGTTGCAACTTCGCAGTGCAGGCTTGAATTTGTATTCGCTAAACTCTATCGTCATAGCATTGCTTACCACCTGTAATTACCTTACATTCAAGATGCAATTTCGGTGTGTTCGTTTTCGTCATCTGAAAAAAAAAAAAAAAGTTTTAAACAGAGAATGACGTCACGTTCTCTGGTTACCCGTGACTTTAAATAAGCGGAAAAGGACGTGACTGAAAAAGTAGCAATTTGAAACAAACGAAATACTGTTGTTGTTTTTGTTTCTACAGTATGTTTTGCAGCGTGACCTTCTTTCTAAAGCAGTCATGCTAAACTCATAAAGTAAGTAATGCCTTCAGGAATACAAAATTGTATTCGCTGTATTTCAGAGCATAATCATTTCGTGTCATGGCGGTGAAATTAATAAAGAGGTAACACGAAGCGGGGTTACCTATAGTGGTAAACGTGACGATTAAGGACTGACAGGGGTGCCCACGGAGACGTTTTTGTTTTTTTTAAGGGCAACTTTTCGTAAACACTTTCGGGGATTTTTCCCCCCTAAAAAAATGTTTATCCTAGAATACCTCCCACATTACAAATCTGTATTATTGTTGGCTTGACATACCACCACCACCACCAACAACAACAACAACCAACACAACACAACAACAACAACCAACCACCAACAACAAACGCCACCAACAACAACCACCAACAACACACGCCACCACCAACAACCAACACCAAACAACAACAAACACCACCACCACCTACAACAACAACAAACACCACCACCAACAAGCCCATTTGTCTTTCCGTCCTGTTCAAACCAATAACAACAAACCAACCAACCAAACTTTCTGTTCAAGTTTTCGTTTAGTTTATGGTTACTAGTAAAATATGCTTACTATACCCTGGTTCATGAAGGAAGGTTTTCCCCATATGGACATCTCACTGTTTTTTAATAGAAAAAAGTTGATGGATTACTCATTTCTGTATAATCTATCGTGAGTTGCAAGTTAAAAGTGGTTCACCTTGTAGGCTACCGAACGATGGATTGAACAGAAGAGAGCAATGCATAACACATTTACGTGCATTAAAAAAGTGAGATCTCTAATTATCGTACCCATGGTTGATTGTTACAAACTATGTCCTACTTCAATTGTTGCGAAGGTTGATTTTTGTAAGTGGAGGCTAAGTGAGATGTCTAATTATTGTCCATATAAGTAACCAGGGTGCATCAATAATGCGTCAATAACAAACATCCTTTCTCTTTATTTTATTAATAGCGTATCACGCAAGAAGCCAAAGTATGGTACTGTAAACTATAAGCGAAAGGCACGAAAGGGTTAACGTACCAACCCTAATATTGATATTTGTACCAAATCAGAGCAAAATATAGAAAATCATAGCCGTGAGTCAACGGGCGTGCGGTCTCCTCTCCCATTGTGCTCCTCTCAAAATCGATGAAATGTTGTTTTGCTTTTTAAATTTTTTACACATTTTAATTGGTGCCGATCTTGAGGAGTGCTCTAGAAGCGTTGCTCAGTTCAAATGGTTCGTGTTTGTTTATTCGGTGCGTACAATGCTTTAGCTGCACAGCCAAATCGAATGGAGGGGGGGGGGGGGGGTGACGGATGAAGCAGGCGTTGCCCTTTCCACCACTTAGCGTTCCGGGGGTTTCCATTGATCGTCCGCATATATAAATAATGAACCCGTGTCAAGAGTGATGTGAAAATTATAATAATAACAATGCTATCGACTTGTAGCGTGGAAACGGTAGAGCTCGCATTTTCCCCGTAGGTACTAAAACTTTAGTTGTCTAAGTTTAAAGCTTTTGTTGTTGTAATAGCTATACTTCAGGTTTTTCGGAAGAAATATTGTCACGTATATCTTTCGGTAGTTCTATCATTCCTTTGTCTGCTAATTTGTGACTTTTTTTTTTCTTTTTGTGGGTTGTTGGCTGCCTGCCTTGAGAGGTCAAAGCGATTGTTCTTTTTTTTGCAATTTCCGTTCCGTAATTGTGTATTTTGGAGATTTTATCATGCACGGAGTCCTTTTCAAATAATACGCAACACGTTTTAAGAGTTGTACAGTTAAGACATAGTGGAATCAGTACCACAGAACCCCGAGAAGGGTAATTTTTAGTAAAAGAGCACATCCAAAATTTTTTTCGGGGGGTTTATTTTTTTCTCGCTGATTTAGGGTTCGTACAAAACTTTTGGTTTGAATTTCCCCGACTTTTCCAGGTTTTCTCGGACCAGTTTTTTGCACATTTCCCTGACCTTGAACGTCATATTTCAAGTACTTAACTTAATATAGTACGTGCACCAGCATATAATAATTTTAATGATTGTGGGGCTACCACTTTCAAAACTTTCCCGTGCCTTTCTGCTTAGTTTGAATTTTCCCTGACTTTTCCCTGACCCACCCAGTACCCAACAAGAAGATTTGTAGATTTATGAAGTTTTGTAACTAA
>JAHWFP010191043.1:78593-90618 GCA_023313725.1 Lithobius niger
ACCAATAACATTCAGGAGGATCAACCCCCCGCAAAAGGAAACAGTGAGTAAGTCGAGTGTGAGGGGGAACTTCGTCCCACCCACCAAAAAAATAAATAAAAACAGTCATAAATACAATAGACCAGTAAGCATTGATTTTTTTTGTGGGGGGAAAATTCGTCCCCGCCTCCCAAAAAAATGGCAACAAGGAGATGCTCCACACGTCCCTCCCCCTCAACCGTGAGCACCACTGCCCCCAGTAAATCCGCCCCTGCACATGACTGTGCTTTTGTTATTGGCAGATTATTATGAAGATTGTAAAGGTGATTATTGATTCTTGTGCAGTTTTGCCTAGAAGATGGTTATGTTTCAATTCTTAGTTAATCCTGAACGGGCCCCCATTTGTACGAGCAACGCTCAGGGAGAGATTATTCGTTGGGTTTACTGATAGCCAAGAAACCTTTACAACCTCTCCAGGGGTTATGTTGTGCTCACTTATAAGGTTCAAACCCACGACCAAGGTCGAGGGATTGTGCTAAGGCAGCTCGAGGAGTAAGTGTATGCTTCAATCCCCAAACACCAACCAATTCTGCCGAGCTCTGGGCCGTGCTTTATATATACAACTACGGGCCAGAGTGGCCGGAAGCCCTGTGAGCCAATCGTGCTGCAGTTTGGTTAAGCGCCTGGGGGCAAATAGGTTGGTGTGGAGGTGTGCAATTCTATTTGCTTTCGAAGCTACAGTTGTTAATAGATGATGTTTCACCAAGGTTCACAGTGGACGCATATTTTGCTCGATGTAGATCGCAGCTAGCAGGAGAGCATCGAGGGAAACTACTACTCCAAACTAGTCTAAACAGCACTTAATTAGACCCAAACATTAACTGGTTTTAATGGCGCGATAAATAAGATAAGCAGTGTCATCCAGCTTTGCCACCTTTCTTTTCCCTCCTTGTATACTTGTTTACTCTTGCTAGAAGAGACTTACTTCCTTATCTTTAAAGACGTCTAGGGAAGCCTCTCGGGGCGGGCGAAAATAAAGCTTGTTGCACACTATTCCATTCTCTACCTTTCCGTCCCGTTCCGACGACTGATAGCAACGGATGGCCCAGCGCACATTGCTTTCGTCACTAACCATTTTAGTCGTCTCCACTAAGCTTTTAAATATGATCGTGCCCAAATTGGCAATGTAAATGAAGAAGGACTTGTAGTGAACTTAAGTAGGTAATTAAATAGAAGGTCTTAGTAAATTAGGTACGCTCGGGCATGAGGACATTGAAGTCCAGATGGTAAGTGAAATAGGTTCACATCTGTATTTAGTAGGGGAAAGGCGTTGTGTGCAGGCGCGTGACGAGAAGATGTCTGCTGTCGACTGATGGCCGGTGCGTACACATCTCCTATGCGATCAGTTTTTGACTGAAAGGATTCTATCTCGATAATCCCGTCCGTCAGCCGATGGGTTGTCACGGAATGGGATGGAGCAGGACACGAGGGTCCTTTAATTTACATGCTTTTAATCCAAACAGAAATTTGACGGGTGCATTACTACGTGACGGAAAGGAATGGAACGGAGTACTGTGCGACAAGCTTTACGCTTTCTGTTACAGAACCCGACACACCACCTTTGAAGGACACCATAGGATTTTTTTGCGAATATGCACTGAAACAGTGTCTCTGACCCCTACCAACTTCTGACCTTGATGAACGGGTGTAAACTAACAAGTCCCAATCTCAACCAGAGTATTAGGGGAATAGCCAAAGAGGACCATGGCGTTGTTTTAACAGGTTTTTCCTGGATGATGGGAAAATTTTCCTGGTGGTGGTTACATGTTTTAGTTGGGAAACCTAAACATTCAAAGTTTTGAGGGCGTAAAAATGACCGTTTGTCCCTTCATAAAGAGTATGGGGTGTGATTGTCGAATAGGATTACGTTTCTGATGACATTCCAGGCTGAGATTCGACTTACCAGAAATCAGCTCTTGTAAAAATTTGTTATCTCACGATTCCTAACTTTCGCAATGCTAAAAACGATCAGCGATATATTCCATATCACCACACTTTACAGTGCGTGGTATTCATACCGCCACACTAAATTGTGGTGATATTGGATATCGTCACACTAAAGTGTGGTGATATGGATGCCATGCACCGTGACTGTGCGGCGAAACGATGTAATTTTTTCGTGATGAAGTTTCCGTGATGTGCAACACAATAATAGACAGCAGTTCATTGAATTAAACAAGGATGCACTAACACTGCATTACTAATTCGACATGTCGTATGGTAGAATAAAAAAAAAAACTGTAATTGACGTATGAAGTTGGAACGGAGACATACCAACCGGGGTATATAAAAAATCTGAATGCGTCTGAACAATATCTACTATATTGCACATTACATTAAAAAAAAAATTGTCTCCTAACTTTTGCTACTGCGATACGGCAAATGAGCCAGAATCGTAAGCGACGAAGTTTTCATCGGATGCTGATTTTGGTTTTGTTACAAAAAAAAA
The DNA here is from genome assembly GCA_023313725.1 of Lithobius niger. Taxonomy (NCBI): domain Eukaryota; kingdom Metazoa; phylum Arthropoda; class Chilopoda; order Lithobiomorpha; family Lithobiidae; genus Lithobius; species Lithobius niger. Next base: position 81,082 of record JAHWFP010191043.1, read on the forward strand.
AAAAAAAACAAGCCAACTGAAAACTTCGTTGTTTTACAGTTTCCCGTCCCCTTTGTTCTTGTTCATCACGCTTTTACATTTTAAATTCTTCGAACACCGTACTTTCAGTAAATTCAGCAGTTCATTTGAAGGTGGAGGGGAGCGGCGAGTAGGAGAAATCGTATTGGCTGAGGGTACGTGAGGTTGACTAATTTAAATTTATTTACACTTTTTAGGTGTATTAACAAAGTTAAAATATTCACACGAAAATTGTGACCAAGTCCACATTGAATATAACACTGCAATTTCATGTGGCTTTACTGCTTAATTTTTTGGTCCAATGATTTATATACTAGAAATGAGCGTACGTAGTCAGTGGAAGAGATCCAAATTAACCTGCCTTCACTTACCATACGGCAGCGTAGTGGAAGAATCTGGACTGCTCATACAAAATTAATTATTTTGCCATTGTTTTGATATTATGTATATACGAAAAACTAATGATGAAAACTAATTACAGAAAAAATAAATTCATTCAGCCTTATTTCAAGAAATACATACACCAAATTTTATTCGAATCGGTTCATGCTTTTGGCCGTAACTGCGGTAGTGTTCAACAGACTGACATGAAAACAGAGTATTGTGTGCGCGGCGTATCTTGAGACCTGGAAGTATTTTACGAGCGGCTACGTCTTCCTGAAGGGGGCGGCTTTAATCGACGGCCGCCATTGTTTTTGTAACCGTCTTGGATATCAACAAGGCACTCTGCTGCCAAAAATTTACAATCGATTATCTGGGTTCGTTCTGCGGCGAACTCAAAATAGGCCGCGCAGACTTTAGTACTGACGTGGTCAAAGGTCACGAGGGAAATTTTACCCAAGGTTCCAGAGCCCTATGTTGTGAAATATGCCATTAGGACTGGCGAAACAAAAAAAAAAAACTGGGTCGTGATGCGTCGAATCACTGATGGGCCCACCCTTTTACCCCTCGCAAATTTGTATCACCACCCAAGCAAGGAGGGGAGCGGAATGTTTTCTTCTGACTCGAACTCTGGTTTCGAGAAAGATTTGCATTAAGATCGAGAAACGGTATCAAATGATACATGTAGGCCAACTCAATAAAAAGTGCTTATTTAACTAGCGTTTTATAATGAACTTGTTTTTTTTATTATTATTATTGTTTGTAATTTTAAATCTGTGGGTAAAACTAATATCCAACCAATAAAACTTACGTGCGTGAGTCTTCCTGTTACGGATTTAAAAAAAAAATCTTGAGTCGTAGGCCAGGAGGAATATCCCGCCCTTCCCTCCCTGGCCAGTCCGCCACTGTAAAAACAGGACATCATTCGCTTTGCTCACTCGTTCAATAAGAAACAACACCACAAATAAGCGTTATAAAATGCTGTAATATATCGCACCCGAAAAACAGCGAGGCTATGCACGCCTCGCATTCAATGTACCGTCCAGATTCCAGCAAAAATATTCGGTGTACCATCCAGATTGCCGCTACGACTCACTTTGTACTGTTCTTCGCAATAAGAGAAGAGCCAACTCAATATCTACATGTATCCTCTAACCGACTGCAATATTGAAGTGCTGACTTGCCGAAATGCGCAGTTAACACGCATTCGTCAGCGGCAATTATTTTTCGTTCAAACGCACACCTTTATGCTGACTACGTAGAGCTGACATCATCCACTGATCGTGTACTATCGGGCGACGGTTTTTTGCTGAAGAACCTGGTTAGAGGTTAGCCAAGTGTTTTACTCAAAATCTTATTTTTTTGAACATAATACGCTTTGAGCTTCTATGCAACTCTCCCACAACTAGACTTTAAGTTCCTCGGATCATAATTGAACAAATGTGTCTCGTTTTTGAGGTGATCTCGCTGACAGAAATCGCGCCTACCCCCTTTTTTTGGCATAACCGCATTAATTCGACGTATGACACGTCGAATTAAAAAAAGGGTTTCTCCTACACATTTTTTTCTAAAGAAAATTCCAGCCTCAAGACACATTATACCCTCGTGCTTAAGTGGTATGGGGCGCAAACCTGACTGTGTCACTGCAAAATTATGCAAACGTGACGACATAATGTTTGCACAAACAACACAGCTATGAAGGCCAACTTTCCATTTACCCCAACAATTTTGTTTTTCATTTCGAAAGTTAGGGGCCGTGCTATAAATTAGTTATACCACTGTATCGGATTTGTGAGCTGATGGGCGATGTCCCTTACATGGCCAATCCGCTTGAGCTACGTCTCGATAGCGTCTCGGCCGGTCATCTTGACGTAGTTCTTGAGGATTGGCCATGTGCGGGATATCGCCCATTGGGTGATAAATCCGATACAGTTCGCCAGTGGTAGTATAACCATAACTTATCAGTCCCTTCTGGGGCTGAAGGCACTTAAACGTGATCGAGAAAGCTTGGCCTGACAACAGCATGACTAGAATTGTCTATATGCAGTTTATTCACTATTTGGGGAAGGATTTGCTAATAATGGCTGCTATCCAGTGGTATTCAAATCAAATGGCTGGTTTGGTGTCTGTTGGAGCAGACAAATACAGTGAGTCATCCTGTTCTGGCTCGACCCCTCTTTCTCTCACTCAATTTGAATAACTCACTGTGATGGATGCAGGATAGTAGGGGGAAAAGCTCGTAGAGGGTTCCATCGAACGGGACTTAATCTTGCGGAAAAATGATTGGAAGTCGCTGAAGGTGAGCTAATGACGACAATTAGAACCCCTTCCACTTGGTTTTCTACCTCAAGAACGAGGAGCATGCTAAACCGTGATATCCATGTTGCTGGAATTCCTTAGTTCCCCTAAGCTTCCCGTAAATGGCATTCCTGGATTTATAGAAGAGGAAATGGAATGAATCTTCGTTGGAGTAGGACATTGGTTTCGTGGGTTCATATACTGGAACTACTGTGCCACAAGGCTGTTGCCGTTGTGTTTAGACCTATAGTTATTCGTAAATTATGGGTGTTTATTTGATTAGTCGTTATTTCATAAGCAGAGACGTTTGCAATAAATTAAGCAGTACTAGAAAACATAGCCTTCGGACTATAAAAAAAGGTCCACTTGTGCTATCATTATTTGCTGCATTGCAATGTGTTGATTACTCTCCCTTTGCTTGAGCAACTGCGGTACCACGACGTTAGACAATTAAATTCCTCGTCCAGTGGCAGGCGAATCCATCTCCTGTCTTGACATGTAACAGGTAATATAGGACATTACGTTGTTTGGGCAGTAGCAGGGGGTTTTCCACCCCTTTTAGTATTATTTGCTTCATTGCGATGTTGATTAATCTCTTGTGCTGAGCGACTGGTACCAAGACGTTAGAAAACAATTAAATGCCTCGTCCAGATGCAGGCGAGTCCATCTCCTGTGTTAGCATGGTAATATAGGACATTACATTGTTTGCACGGTAGCAGCGAGTTTCCACTTGTGCTAGTATTATTTGCTTCATTGCTATATTGATTACTAGCGGAAGCCCGTGCTACGCACGGGTGGTGTTTGATGCACCGTTAAAAATACTGGGACGATTTCCTTCCTCATGTGTTTTACGGAATGCGTGTATCCCGTCTATGTGTTTTTGCGTCCCCTGTCTAGCAAACGGTGTTTTTCGTTTGCCTCACTCCCTCATTCAGCGTATCCCTTGTTCCGGAGTCCATACACTTACATTACATATGATTCTTTCCTGCAAAAATGGTTGGAATACGCGTTTGTACATGTGAAATCAATAAATACGCCTTTCTGCATGTGAAATAATAAATACGCCTTTGTATACCGGAAATAAATAATTACGCCTTTGTACACCTGAAATAAATAAATAGGCATTGGAGACATTGTAAGGGAGGATTAAACAAACGAAGCTTCAACAATCAGTAAGAGGGCGAGCGTGCTGATTCTTCCCACGGTAGCAAAGAAAAAGGGGGAGCGACCGACAATGAAAACGGATATGTGGTCTATCAATTACTTGCGGCCGTCTTGTGGCAGTCTCGTTGCCGTCCATCCTACGCGACAACTCGATTAAGAAACGAAGCTTCAACAATCAGTAAGAGGGCGAGCGTGCTGATTCTTCCCACGGTAGCAAAGAAAAAGGGCGAGCGGCCGACAATGGAAACGGATATGTGCTCTATCAATTACTTGCGGCCGTCTTGTGGCGGCCGTCTTGTGGCCGTCTCGTTGCCGTCCATCCTACGCGACAACTCGATTTTATTAATAAAGATTTTCCCTGTGCTGAGCAACTGGTATCAATACGTTAGAAGATAATTAAAACAAGCCCTATTCACTCGCTCCAAAATCTAGCTACGGTAGCGACCAGAATACTCGCGATCAAAACGTGGTGCGCCATCTGTCGCATCTGGCCGCAAGTATAGTGGCAGCTCTTGTCTCCAACTACGTCCGGGGAAATCCAAGATGGTGGCGACGTGTGCTCTGGCGACTGCTCGCGTTATTGGGTGCGCTAGTCACGTGGCTCGACGTCACTTCCGCTGTTGTCGGCAGTTTCTCTTGTGGCGAATTTGAGAAACTGGAGTATTCTGGCCAAATGTTGAGTCGCGGTGCTTGCGCGGTAAGTATAGCGAGTGAGTTATCCCGTAACGAAGTGTAGTTATTAATCTAAGATTAAATTATTTTCCCAAAGTATGTTAAATTAAAGGAAAAGGGAAGAATGCGTTAATCAAATGGTATGCTATAGCATTACCAGCACAAAGCTGCAAGATGGCGCGCGTTAGTTCATTCGTTTTGCCTTTGCAAGAATTATTCCAATTGTCTTTGCCTTTATCGTGGGATTCCTTTTTTTTTTAATTGTTATAATTTAGAATTGGAAGTAGCCGCGCACTCAACCAACTGTATCGTTTCATTGTGTCACCTTTATAAACGGTAACCCAATTGGTACCAAATTGTAAGCGTTTCAAGGAAACTGTGACCAACCAATGACGTTATGGCCAGCCAGCAACGTCGTCTTGTTACGTTTAGTTATAGTTAACAACATAAACATAAATACACAAGCAAAACAAATTTCCAGAATAATTTGTGTGTTTCGTATAAGACACAAATTAAACACAGACTCAACAGACACGGCCCATTTCCAACACAAATTCCGTTCGCTTTCTGATATTACCCAGGAATAAAAACAATCCATGTTCCCTGGAATTGGAGTTCAAATTAAAGTTCGTTTCGCTCGAGTGAAACTCTAATCCGTTTTTTTATTTCATGTACCTTCGCAACTGTGAATTCCATGCAAGTTTCATACCACTTTCTCTTGCGACATCCGTTTGTTGCGTTATGGAAACGTGAAAATTGTTTTTTGTTTACAATTAACGCATGTTCGTCCGTACTCGCGTGTCTCTTTAACGTTTGTTGCGTGATAGCAACTAACTTCTCTTTCAACTTGAAATTTATTGACTTAGGTTTCAATCCGTTTAAGCAAACGCGCGTGCCGGGCCCGCAAACCCCCTCCAAAAAAAAAAAAAAAAAAAAAAACCGCAGGAAATAAAAAAATGAAAAAGAACGAAAAAGTTATTTTCTTTCCATTCCATTGTTCGTGTTGCGCGTCAGTACCGATTAGTGGGCAAAAATATGTGAAAGGAAATCTCGTCCTGCTTCTCGTTTCTATTTCTATTTTTTTTTTTCGTTTCGCAGTTTTTTATATTTTTATTTTCTTCTTAAAATGAGGTTTGGTTGGCATCGATTCGTCGAATTAAGGCAGAGCGTTGCGCGTCACGTCAGCAATTCGTAGCGTCGTTGCCGATTTTCTTCTAACAGCGCTCTGGCTTGTCGGCGTCTTTACTTTCCGATTTTTTTCCCCCCTTTTCTTGACGTGATTTAGGTTTTTTTTTTTTTTTAATCTATCAGGCCGCGTAGTCGGTACGTACGTCTTCGTTAATTTGACAAAATGGAAACAAAAAGGGGATTTGCAGTTTAAATTTAAATGCCCGGGTTGTCTTTAATAGTTGGGAAATTTATTATTTTCGTTTAACGCTTCGCTGGCTTGAGTTGTATGTAGCACGTTCGCGTTTTCGAGCAGCTCTCGTGTCTCTTCGTTGTCGTTGAGTGACACTTCGGCAGACTCAAAACGGTCGCGTAGTGTTCGTAATGTCATTTTGCTTGCGTGAGCAAAATGCGTGTCTCTTTCGAAAACTAGATGTATGTAACGACAAAAAAAAAAATTACATTTTACAGTTGCCAACCGAGGACGTACACGTGGTGCCAGTAACTTCTATTCAGTAATAAAATTGGCCTAGATGCCGTTTTAGTCCTGTTGGTTTGTTATAGATCTTTGTGGATAACTGCTTAGCCTGTATTTGTTTACAGTTTTCCAAGAAAACTAATTTTTAGTTTGTTGGGCGTATACGAATTTTAATATCAGATAGGGAAAACTAAATAACCTAAAACCAAGGACTTGCCGGAATGTTTATTGACCGGGCGAGCGAAGCGAGTAAGGTCGAATAGTCGGCTGAATTTGGGATTTGTGTGTTTGTCTGTTTGTCAGCTGGGTAGTTCGTCTGTCGTCATCCTCAGTCCACTTTTAATGAAAAAAACGGTGATAGAAATTGGCAGCGTTTGATTAACCGTTAACCAACCTCAAATTTTCTATAGTAATAGTTTAGAAAATCATTTTGATAATGAGAGCTGAGAACCGGCTTTCTAGGGAAAATGGTTTAGGCCATAAAAACCTTCGTTTAAACGTATTCAACCACCTCCATCAAAAGGGCTTTTTGATTTACTTTATTTGTTAAAAGGTACACGGATGAAAATTGATGAATTTTTTTAAACTGATATAAGCAAATGCTCAATTCAGAAAAATTGCATCTATTTTTAAGTGCTGTTGTGCTTTAACCATAATTTAATTAGTAAAGCACAACAGCACTTAAACAGATGCAATTTTCTCAATACATTTGCTTATTTCAATAAAATCCTCAATTTTTAGCCGTTTACATTTTAATAAGTAAAGTTAAACTTCAATCATATAACCCTTTTTTTACGGCACACTCGACATTTTTGTTTGTAAACCAGATTAATTTCCTGCGGAGCAAAGCGAAAATCGGTGTTGTTAGCCAGTGTGCTCAAAAATGCCCTGGAATTCAAACCCGTGAGAAATCATCATCCAGCTTTTTTAGCGTTATTAAATTAACATTACTGGAGAGATAGGGATTTCGAAAGAAAAAAAAAAAAAAGAACTCGGCCCATCACGTCTTTCAACACGTCCATCATGTATTGTCATCGTGACACACATTTAGATAGCTTGAATAATACTATCATGGAAAGATTCATAAGTCACTAGACGCGCTGTTTGAGTGAGCGAAGCGAACAAAAATCGGCGTTTGTATTATTTTTAAGTACAAATTACGTCTTAAGTGTTCACTATGTCAGTATGGCCATGTCAGCAGTAGGACCTCGGGCTTTGGTTTCAAAGATCGTGGGTTCAATTCCCCGCTCAGGCAGTCTGACATTTAAGGCCAAAAAGCAACGTAAATAGGTGTGCATCCGTATTTATTTAATTTTCACTAAGCATAATCAGAAAAAAAGGTTTAAAAAAAAACTTAGTTTGACGCCGCTTGGAGATACAAATGGTAGACCTCACCGCACTAATTTTAAAACTGTGCATCCAACACCATCCGTGCTTCAGCTAGCAGCTACTATAATTTTATAGTTTTAATTCTGACTTGTCAAGATTTTCACACCATTTACATAATTCCACAGTTCGCTTTACATAATTGTTGTAGTAAGATTTTGCTGAAGTACAGAAATCCAGTACAATAAAAAGTAAGGATACTTGCTACGCTCCCTCTGCCTGATGCTTTGTTAACAATTTTTTTTATTACCAAAACGATAATAATACGGTGTCAAAACGACCATATTGATGTTTACGTCACAGATTTAGCGCGAATGAAATTTGCGCACGACGACAAATGCAAATAGTCGCCATTTTTTTGCGTTCGTGGGCGTTGAGTACTAATTTGTACCGTGTAATCCTTACATAATGACCAATGTCGACCCTAATGGTTCTCAGCTTAGATAACCTGTTTTGGACTCGCGACTTCCAAAGCCACAAGTAGGTTGTTTCGCCATTTGCATAGCCTCTGTTTTATTCAAAAGCTTCATGAATAAAACGCATTCATTATTGGATTCTTCTTTCTTTTTCTTTTTTTTTTCTGGTGTACTCTCCACAAAGCGTAATATTTTTATCGGCGATCTTAACAGGTTGGTGGGGTGTTTTGCTAACTTGTCGTCGCGGCGACGCCTCGTTTTTAATTTTTTAATTTAGTTTTTTTTTTCTAATATTTATAATGGTGTTGACAGTCATCGTATTCGTGATAAAGACCTAATTTTGTGACGGCGTGTGTTGGTTTAATTCTAATTAGTCATTAACTTAACACTGATGAGTAATCGGGATAATGATGTACGCGTGGACAGACCAGACACGAAAATTGAGTTGAGTGGGTGAATCACTTGAGGTTTTGAAATGAATTCAGATGGAAATCTATATCTCCCTTGCGTTTCGGACTTAACCGCCAGACTGCTTGAACCAGGGTTGCGACGATTTAAATAGACATTCCTCCTAGCGCCATTTTTCTCGATCCTCCTCATCAAGTACGGCCCCAGAGGTCTATTTACGTACCGTTAGTCTTTCCCTTGCTAAAAATCCGTTTTAAAATGTGGCGACTACGAGATTATTTGTTGAATATTGGGGAACTTTATTTCCTGCACGTATATGATCCTTTGCGTGCCTACAATAACCTTGAAGTTTCATCTGTGTGTCCAGAGACGTCAGGAAGGATAAAGTTGGAGGGGTGTAAGCCAAAAATTTACCGACATAGTGTTCCATCTAGCCAAAAATGTATCTAATTTTTCCAACTGATTTGCCGACTGACCAAAAATTATGTAATTTTCCATCCCTGTGTGTGTCGCATGTACTAATTTTAATCGTTTGCTAATAATTACTATGAGATCAAAAATCTAAAAGAGTAATGCGGTAAAAATTAAAATAAATTATGCCTATAGATCGCCGAAGAAAAATTATAATATACTAGCCTAAAAAATTATAAATTGTGATGTTAAAATACGAAAATCATTCCGGTTTGTGACGACACAATCTTTAACTTGATGCTGTTTCGTATACTATTCCCAAAGCCAACTGAGAAGGTAGCTGCGTTCCTCACTGCGACGACCGCAGCTACAATTTTAGTTGACCTTGGCGACGGTAACATGCGCGGAGGCGATCTGCGCGTGGCTGTTATAAAGCAGGCGGTATGTGCCTTTAAATGAAAATGATTACTCAGTGTTTTTACAGTGTGTAGTTGTTTGGGTAAAACGTTGTCAGTCACCACCTTACTGGTGAAAAAAACCACAAGTACATGGACACACACAACATGATTTAATTTATGGCCGAAATATTTGCGACGTTGGTCACAGATTGTGATGAAACTGTAAAACAAGACGCAGTTGCATGATGGTACAGCCTATCGCCGTTCCGCCATATTGGAGTTCGCGGCATACAAACACGTCACCATGGCTACGGCTAGTCTACGGCATTAAAAGCTTAGC
>JAHWFP010191043.1:108558-122370 GCA_023313725.1 Lithobius niger
GAAAACTCCTCTCTGTAACAACACTACATAAAATGAAAACTCCTCTCCGTAAAAACACTACATAAAATGAAACTCCTCTCCGTAACAACACTACATAAATTGAAAACTCCTCTCCGTAACAACTATTACCCCACACAAATTGAGAAGATCTCCTCTCCATACTAACTATTACCCTATACAAATTGAGAAGAACGCCTCTCCGTAAAACTATTTTTACAACACAAGAAGACCTCTTCTCCGTAACAACTATCTAACTACACAAATTGTAATGAACTCTTCTCCACAACAACGATTTTGGCACACAAATTGAGAAGAATTATTACTCCTCTCCGTAACAACTATTTTACTATATAAATTGACAAGCATTTTTCTCAACAACGATTGTGCCACACAATTTGAGAGAATTATTCCTCTCCGTAACAACTAGTTTACTGCACAGATTGTGAAGAACTCTCCATCTTCTTTTGGCCCGTTATTGGTTTCGTGCCAGACATATTATGACAACTTCACCTTTGCTACAACTTTAATAGACAACTCAATTTTCTTGTATTTGTTTTTTTTTTCTGCGATCTCTGCTTGCAGATACGGGAGCAATAATTTTGTTAGGATTGACATATTTCGGAAAAAGGAAGAAATAGAAACAAAACGGCGTTTGCTTTTGAGCTTTTGGTTTTTTGCGCTATTTATTTATATATAAGCTGCCGGAAGTTCTGAGTTCCTTTTTTTTTGTGTGTTCTTAGTAACAAGAACCAAAAGCAAAGAGATTGGAGTGGTAGATGGTAGGAATGAGGCACCCGCCGGCTGTCACATGTTTAATTAATGCAGCCAGCTGAAATCTACTGACAATTTCGCTCCATTTTCATGAAAGTTGCAAGGGTGGTAATTAATCTTGTGTATGTGTCTGTGTGTGCTTGGGTTTTCCTTCACTATAGATGGGGAGGGCGGTCGTAGGGGGAGGGGGGAGGGACGGAAGAGCAATTATGAAAATGGAGATTCTTGGAACCTCTAACGTGAAACACAGATGGAGCTGGAGGAATAATGAAGTCAAAAACCGTCAGGCCGCCCATGATTAAGGCCGATTTATCTTCATCGATGCCACGCGTCCTAAACTCGCTCATCCTTAAGTTGCACTATGGGAACGATTAAGGCATAGGAATTAAGATTTTTTTTGGGTAAGTCACGCTGGGAGGAAATTGTGACTTTTTTTGGGGGGGGGGGGGTTTGGTTTGGTAAATTGCTGCAGTGATATCTGCTCGATATCATCTAGGGATGAGTTGCTATGGCTACCTCTGCCATGCGTAAAATAAACCGTTAATCTTTTAAATGACTTTTGGGGTTGGATCCTTCTAATTTTTTTTCCGTGTCGTAGCTGATTATATCGGTCATTATGTTGCCGACCTTTCATGTTAATTTAAATAACAGTGGTGTCCAGTCTCTTCTCCTCAGAGCAGTGGGCACACTCGTACGGATAGGGGAGGGGAGGGGGGTTAAAGGTGCGTATAGAGCAGTGACATTTGCCGCCATATTGGCACCAGTATGGGTTTTGGAGGGCATAACTACAAGGTGCACTACATAAAAATGGAGGGAAAAACAACGGAAGAGCGGATTTCTTAGGCTTAAAATAAGGTTGTTTTCTCCAACAACAAAAATCGCGCGTTTTAGGTCTAAGCAATCACTCTTCACAGCATCGGCTTCAGTACTATGACGCCCTTCTGTTTCTCTCTGAAGTGCCCCTTGCAGCTAACCCATTAAGGCTCCAGCATAGAGTTATATACAATAATACTACGTCATGTCACTGCTCTATTCGCCGAATGACAGGTTGCAGCATCTAGCGCCGTCTACCATCTTTTAGCTGTATGTAGGACTTGATTTCAACAGGCGAAGGAATGTGCAAAGAAATTTGTTTTCACACAACAAACTAGCCACGTGCCTCCTTAATTGTTGAATGTAAAGTTGGTGTGTCCACGTGCACCATGGAGGAAGGTTAATGATATCACTGCTACTAGATGGTGCCCATCTAGCGGTTCAAAATGTGCGTTTCAAAACGGTCGATAAATGGGAAAAAAGCGCCCGTGATTGCGCTAGGCTTAACTTTGCCGCTTGCTAACCGGTGCACACGTGGGCGCACTAACTTCGCACTCAATAATTAAGGAGGCATGTGGCTTGTTTGTTGTGTAAAAAGAAATTTATTTGTGTGCTTCTTTGCCTGTTGAAAGTAAGGGCTCGACAGAACTAGATAGCGGCAAATGGCTGTAGATGCTGCAGCTGTCATTCGGTGGCAATCCCCCTTTAAGAGTGATATTTGGAAAAAAAATAAACAAGTGAGGCGTTTATTGCATTTGAAAAAATTCTGTAAATATGCTCTTTAAACGTATCTAATACGCTAATATTGCTGAAAATAGGGCGTTTACTGAGCACTGAGGGACTTTAAGAAAAGGGCGTTTCACTCTATGATGTCATCACTGACGATGACTCACTCTGCTGATTAGGTAAGGAGCTAGTGATTAGATAGTATGAGTCACTCGGAGGCCATCTTGAATCTTGGTTGCCATCTCAATCGCCATCTTGAATCTCAGTGACCATCTCGGTGGCCATCTTGGATCTCGGCAGCGATACTGAATCTAGAAAGTAAGTAAGTAAGTAAGTATATTGCACTCCAAAGCATTTCAATAGCTACAATGGCAACGACATTGTGAGAGTATAAATCTGTGTTGCAGAGTAAACTCGTGTGCAACACAGAACCAACGAGGAAAACAATGAAAATATCAATAGATGGCAACAGATTCTGCATAAAATAATATGAAAATATATGTCAGATTAAAATACAAACAAAAAAGTAAGTCAAGTACATATCTACACAAGTCGAGCATTCGATAGAAATACAAAAACAATAAGAGTATTAAACATTAATAATAAACAAGGATTCAAGGTCAGCAAGCCCAACAATCCATTCGCGTACCTTCGATTTGAAACAATGAGCTGACTGGATGGTTTTAAAGTGAAATGGTAGGGCATTGTAAATCTTTAAGGCCTGATATAGAAGACTATAGAATCTCGTTGGTCATATCGTTTTTCCTCATGACTGGTGGCTCAACTCAGTTGGCCTTCAGCTCTCAGTTGGCATTATCTGTGAAATTTAGTATTGGGAGTGAAGAAACACCCCTTCCTTAGGCCGCTGAGCCGAATTCTGGCGCCCCATTTTGAATTTCTGTCCTTTTTCCTCCCCATCCCCCCCCGAACGCCCGCCCCCCCCCCCCCCCCAAAAAAAAAGATACTTGGTTTGCCTCTGCCTTAGAGTATGTCAAAAAGCATACAAATGGTTTGTATTTCTTTGAAAAGGCGTTCTTTTTACAATTTATGTATATGTTTAGAATTTATATTATGACCTCCTGTATCATTCGCTTACGGTTCTTCTTGTAACCTTAGAAGGTTTCAGTTTTGTATAAGATGTTAACATTTCCATTTTTCCCCTATTTTTTTTTCTCTCTAAACTCATCACGATCCCTTGAGCCCTAAAAAATAGTAATTACTCCCATCAAAATATTAATTTTCTGTTTAGCAAACTTCGAACGGTTAGGTAGTCTAAATTATGCTTTAGATAGTCTAAATTGTGGTGTAACATTTAAAATTGTTGTTGCATGCAAGTTAGTAAGGGTAGGAAAAACCCTCTGCATGGCGGAAATGACATATTTCATCTATAGGGAAGTGACACGACGTAGTATTATTGTGTATAACTCTATGGTGGAGCTAGTAACCGGGTTAGCTGCAAGGAGCACTGGAGGGAGAAAGGAAGATCGTCTTATTGAAGCCAATGCTATTAGACTGGATTTCTTAAGCCTATCACGCGCGATTTTTGTTGTTGGAGAAAACAAACGTTCTTTTAAGCCTAAGAAATCCGCTCTCAAAGCACTGTCTTGAATAGAAGTGCCGTTTTTTCCCGTTACATTTTAATCTAGTGCACCTTGTAGCTATTACCTCCAAATGGTGTCTCGTAGCCAATATGACGTCACATGACGCTGCTCCATAAAACAACGTTGGGTTTTTGTTTTTGCCGGAACAGTGGCAAAAACATGGTTTTTACAGTTTTTTTTCCCCCGGTTATTACCGGCTAAAACTGGCAGAAACCAGCAAGCAGCTTCATAGGCGCTATTTTCACAGTAAAAAAATATTCTTCTCCCAATATCATGCAAATTTCGACAGTCAGTTGCATAAATTTGCGTAGATATTGTGAGAAGAATACCTTTTACTGCGAAAATAAGCGTATGAAAGAGTAAATATAGGTAAATAAGAAGTGAATATGAATTTTCAAAGTAAACGATGTGACGTTTTCAAGGGGAGCTTTTATAATTTGGCTATTGTAGGGCACACTTTTTTTTTTAATTTGACTTCGAGTCGATATTTGCCATACTTTTGGACCAAAAAATGGCAAAAAACTGGGTGAAATCCGGTTTTAACCACTTGATGGCAAAAAAACTGCCAACCCTGATATACAATTTTCATTTTCGAACACAATTGTAGAATAAAGAAAGAGCCTTATATAACATTCTTTGTACTTTTGACTCGTTGGCCTCGGTTGCATTTTTTAGTCGACAATCATTGCGGCTTATTAATGTCGACGGACCCGCCTTCTGCAAAGACACGATTGATGTTTGCCCAAGGTATCGATAACAATGGCGTTTCTTGGGGCGCAATGGAATGGAGAGCATTTCACGCTGCTTCTCTCTTTCCCTTCATTGATCTTTCGTTGTCGGTGATTAATCACATGGGCTGTCTGGTTGCCGCCTAGCCAACGCACTTTTTTCCCTCCTTGCATCCAGTATTTCAGCCCTGCCTAGCATCCTCTACAGCTAGGTGTCTATTGCACGTGCCCACAACTATAGTGTCCGTGGCCTATCTTGAGTTCTCCGCAGAACGAACACAGATAATCGATTGTACGTTTTCAGTAGCAGAGTACCTTGTTGATATCCAAGATGGTTACATAAACAATGGCGGCCGTCGATTAAAGCCAGGAAGACATAGCCCCTCATAAAATACTCGCAGGACTCAAGATGCGCCGCGCACACAATAAGATCGTAATATTTGTTTGTTTGGTGTGTCCGCGGTGGGAATCACGAAAATCCTTATCCTATTGAAGTTCGCAGAGGGAATTCCGATAATCTTAATTCTTTTTGTTTGTTTGTGTGTCTGTCAAACGGAATTGTCTGTATAATTAACGATTCGAACTGTCATTTCAACAAAGATGCAATTGCACAGTACTGGTGATCTCATGTTTTTTTACCAGTCACAATATTTTCATGCAAATGGAATCTGGGCCTCGATGTGTCGTAACCCTGGATCTATAACTGAATCTACTGAAAGCTTGGGCGACTGATAACGGAAAATCACGGTATTTTCATGCTAATGGGGAATCACAACAATGCTCTTTTATTCTTAGAAATTTCGGGGGACTTTCAAGAATGGGAATATATGTACAAGAATGCTCTGCTATTCTTGGAAATTTCGGGGGACTTTCAACAATGGGAATACATAAGAATGCTATGCTATTCTTAGAAGTTTCGGGGGGACTTTCAATAATGGGAATACATAAGAATGGTCTGCTATTCTTGGAAATTTCGGGGGAATTTCAACAAGGGAATACATAAGAATGCTCTGCTACTCTTGGAAATTGCGGGGGACTTTCAACGATGGGAATACATAAGAATACTCTGCTACTCTTGGAAATTTCGGGAGACTGTCAACGATGGGAATACATACGACTGGTCTGCTATTCTTGGAAATTTCGGGGGACTTTCAACAAAGGGAATGCATAAGAATGCTCTGCTACTCTTGGAAATTGCGGTGGACTGTCAACGATGGGAATACATAAGAATGCGCTGTTATTCTTGGATTTTTCGGGGGACTCAACAATGGTAATAGATCAGAATGCTCTGCTATTGTTGGAAATTTCGGGGGACTGTCAACGATGGGACTACATAAGAATGCTCTGCTATTCTTGGAAATTTCGGAGAACTTTCAAGTCATGTTTTTTTCAGTCACAATAATTAATTGCGAACGTAATCTATGCCTCTATGTCTCTTAACCCTGGATCTAATTAAATCTAATGAAAGCTTGGGTGACTGCTAACGGGAAATCACAGTATTCTCATGCAAATGGGAAATCGCAGCAATGCTCTATAAAACCAGCCATATATGGCGATGGGGGGAGGGGGGGGGTGCCCTAGTCACTTCTGATATCATAATTTGGTTAGGGGTCAAAGAGACAAATCATTTCAGATACAAATCAATAATCACTAATTTATCGCGACAGGAGCCGATTTGGCTTTCGGGCGTGTTTATTTTTGCGCAAAAAGATGACTGTAAGCAAACCTGTTTTAAAAATGGGCGTCAAACATTGCTTGAAATCGGATAGCAATTGGCTGCAATTTCGATGCACCGTGTATTATTGTTACCGTATTCATTGCGTAGATGAGGGTCTTGCTGGGTTTTCTGCTAGAATTTCACCAGCTAAATTGTCCCTTTCATCGTCGTGGGGCAGATAACCCAGTTGGGTTTGTGCTTCCTGGTGAAAACAAACACAAACAACATTCGTAGGTGTGGGCTTCCAGAGTCGAGTTTTGAATTATTTGTTTGTTGGTTGTTTCTGCTGCTTTTGTTTTATTTCATTGTTTAGTTTAGTTTTGTAGGGCAGATCCACCCAAAACTGGTATAAGAGAAGCCGCCAAGTTCCCAAAAAGGGTCGGCCTTTGAAAGTACTGATATCATTCATCCAGGGAATGGCCGCCAAGTTCAATCCTATTAGACAAGTTAATCGCACCTACTTGTAGTTGGAAAGTTAAATGAAAACTAGAAGATTGCTACAAGCGGTGGCAATCTTCAAGTTTTCATTTAACGTCCAAAGTATTATTAGGTGCGATTAACTTGGCTAATAGGATTACCCTTGGCGTCCTTTCTCTGGTTGAATAGCACTACTTTCAAAGGCCAACCCGTTTTGGAAACTTGGCGACTTCTCTTACACCAGTTTTAGTTTTGGGTGGACATCACAACTTTCATAGGCCTGTGAATGAATACAAACCACCTCTACCTTTTGTGACTGGGGTTGTTTTATGTCTACCGCTCTCGGAATAAATTGAATTGAATTGAGTAACAATCACTGCATGAGCGACCGTTGTTGCTTGCTTGTCGCTTTGTGAACCGCTGCTCCCGCGGTAAGGACCAAGAATTACTTCCAACAATTTTAACCCAATGCGTACCCTTTCGTTTTAAATCTGATTCTACTCAAATTGTCCAACTTGTCCGCACATAATACAAGTTGAGAAATTAAGCTCAACCAGGAATTAATAAAATGCAAATTTCGCTTAGTCGGAATAGAATAGAACGGAAGCTGGTAGTCATTTGATCACACTGTAATCACTGCGTTTACTTCAGCTATTTGAAGGAGATTGACGAAAACATCGAATTTCGTTCTTCTATGACAAAAAACATGGAGCTGTAAGTAAGATTGGCTAAGCAGTGGCTAAGGTTTTCGCCCTGGACCATAGCCGATTGGCGGGGAAGAGGAAGGGCCTTCCCGTAGAGTAGAATTTCTCTTGTGAAATCATTGATGGATTTGAGAGCTTCGTACCGTGGTTTTTCCCTGTTCTCCTAAAGCTGATATGCATTGCATAAGGTCGGGGGATCAGCATAAATCAAGTACGCATGAGTTGCCGGATATTATGAAACGTTTTTTGAGGACAATGTTTTCAAATCTCCCGTTTTTATGACATGGTAATTTATTTTTGTTTGGCGTTGTAAAGGGATGTTTTGTATTCGTTTTCATTTTTTTTAACATAGTTTACTTGATATTCACACATCGCAGCTGGACACGTCAAGCTCCCAATTTTCCTTATCATGAAAAAACACAACCTGCTTGTTTTTAGTCTTCTGTACAGCCGAAACGGCTGGGGAGACTATAGCAATAAATTTGTCCGTCAGTCCGTCCGTCACCTTTTCAACTCTGGAACGGTACCAGATAGAGACAAACGGTTGTCACCATTAGATTCAGCGTCCAAAAATTAATTAAGAGCACGGGCAAACTAAAATAACGATGATTTATTATAGCTAATAGGCTTTCTCGACGTAACTCAATGAAATAATAACATTTGATCGTCGCATTTAACCACTACAGGAAGACACGCAATCGTAAAAAAAAAATATTTCGTTAACGATGCACATTAGCTTCATTTAGTATAGTCTCGACACCGTGATGCATGTATGAATAGGCCTACTCTCGAACCCAATTCTCCGTTAGCTGCTACTTACGAAATTAAAACGGCAGGTAAAAATTCGGCCTAAGAGCTGACAATTATGCCTAAAATTTAAAACTCGGCCCAAAAGCCAACACATTTTAAATCGGCAATTGTGGTGGTACTGCTTTTAGATTATAGTGCGTGATTGAGGTGTGTGCCTCAACATTTTCGAAATTGGCGGAAGTAAACAGAAGACCGGTTGCAACTAAGTAGTCGCTGCAGCCGCTTGTTCACGTTATATACGGTAGCTTTCCATTCATTTGAGTGCGAGCAGTCGTATTAAATTGTTAAATAAGTGGAATTTATTTAACATTGTCTTATCTGTCATAAGGTTTCATAAATATGTTCCAATTTAGGTTTAAAATAACCGAATAGTTCCAGTCATAAAAAAAATCAACATTAGCTCTTAAACATTTCAAGATCTGTTTTAGTCTTCTGTACAGCCGTACCGGCTGAGAAGACTATTGCGACGACTTTGTCCGTCCGTCTGTCGCTTTTTTTTCTACTTCGCAACGATACCAGATATTAACGAACATTGTTTACAACGTTAGATTCAGTGTGAGAAGTTAGTTAAATAACATGGCAAATTAAAACATCGTTACTTCCTCATAACTAATAGACTTCTTCTACGTAACTAAATTAAATAATAACATTTGATCATCGAATTAAAATCCTAAATTAAAATCCTCAATAAAAACAAATGGATTTTAGCTTCGTTTAAATAGTCTCGTCGCATTGTTGCTTGAATGAATAGGCTTACCGTCGAACCAAATTCTCCATTAGGCCTATCTTCTATTTACAAAATTAGAACTGCTTTTTTAAAATTAGGCCTAAAATCATGTTACCATGGCAACGTCAAGTTGCTACGAGTCGCTGTTTGCTTTATCAACAGCGTCTCTCTCGTCACTTCCCTATACTACCACTGGTCTATATAGGCTACGTTTCGCGTTACGTTGTAACACTGTAACTGTGTGCCTGAAGGCGCACCGTGTTGCAACTGCTGGTTAAAATTAGGCCTAAAAGCTGACAATTACGCCTAAAATGTAAAACAGGCCTAAAAGTTAACACATTTTTAACCGGCAGTTGTGATGGCTACTGCTTTTAGATTATAGTATAATAGAGACAGCTGTTATAGTGCATGATAGAGGTGTGCGCCTCAACATTGGAAGTGGCGGAACTGTACAGAAGACCGGTGCGACTAGGCAGTCGCTGTAGCCGCTTGTTTTATCCAATTCTTACTCAAAACACTATCATCCTTTTCAATAACAGTTAGGACTGCATAACGTTTTTTATTTTTTTCACCATTGCCTTCATTGTTGAAGTTTACGGAAACTTATCATTTTCATTTTGGATTTCTCCAGCTAAATTGTCCCTACCATCGTCGTGGGGCAGATAACCCAGTTTATGTTTTCGAAACTAAGTCGTTACCCAATTTTTGGATACTCAAGTTGGTAATTTGGGACTTAATTCACCGTTTCCTTCGTACTGCGATTCTTGGTATTTTCGTGGGAAAAGGTTTAGCAGTTTTCTTGTGTGAAGACTAAATGAATAGAAAATAGGAATTCCAGTTCCAGCCAGCCTATTTAGGCTTTCCAGGCAATCGCATACGTGCAAGTGATTCGGATACGACTTCGCGTTCGTCGTTTGGAACTGAGACTCTCTGTTGCTGCATAAAACTTGAGTTGGGTCGGCGCCAAAAGTTAGGACCTTTTTTTGAAGGATGGAGGGTGAAGGTTGAGGGTTGGGCGTTGGTTGGGGGTAGGCGTGGGGCGAAGGTTGGCAGCGATCATGGGGATCCCCCATGCGACGACCGCGGGTCTTCTTTCGAAAGACTTCGTCTGCACATCATTTCCTAGTGAAAAGAATGGACAAGGCTTGGGGCTTACGTTGCGATCCCGAGTTGCTCTTCGAGGGGAAAAAAATGGTTTGCCGAAAGTTGCTGGCTTCATCCTCGTTTAAAGTTAGGTATTTATTACTGAACGCTCATTTCTTTTGAAGAGCTTGGTTTTAGTCAACACTCCTAAACGTGAAGGGAAGAAACAAAACGTCTAAGCCCTATTCACTCGCTCCGAAATCTAGCCACGGTAGTGTCCAGAGTACTCGCAATCAAAACGTGGTGCGCCATCTGGCCACAAACTGTTGTCTCCAACTACTTCCGCACAAATCCAAGATGGTGGCGACGTGTGATCACCAAGTCTTAGTCGCTTCACGGCCACAGAGCAGTAAAACACGAAACAGTTCGTCTCAATTATCTTCTTTATCATTAGAATCGCATTTTTATTTTTGTCCACGCGTGTCCCGCTAAAATTTACGCGATTTCTAAACTGAAATTATAGTGAAGTTAGCCGCTAGTTGAGTTTCATTATTTCGTAGCTCGCTTTCCATAGTCGAAACCGAAACTGCATATAACAATGCCGCAGTAATGACGCTAGAGCTGTAGTCTCAGTCACTTCCGCTGTTGTCGGCTTAGTACTCTCGTGGCGAATTTGAGAAACTTAGAGAATTCTGGCCTTAGTTTTGCACGCGTGCTTGAGCGGTAAGTGTAGCAAGTGGGTTATCCCGTAACGAAGTGTAGTTATTAATCCAAGGTACGTCACTGTGACGCCACATTCGCTGCGACGTTCACATCACGTGACCTTTGGAGCTTGGAGATTGGTGGTGGTAACGAACCGCCACTCCATATGGTGGGTTTCTAAACTAGAGGGAAGAGTGAGACGGATTGCTCTAAACGACCCACAACGTCATCAAAACCGATCAGTTTAGAAACGCTAATGTCTCAATCAGCAATCAGTT
The DNA here is from genome assembly GCA_023313725.1 of Lithobius niger. NCBI lineage: Eukaryota > Metazoa > Arthropoda > Chilopoda > Lithobiomorpha > Lithobiidae > Lithobius > Lithobius niger. The sequence continues at coordinate 119,636 of JAHWFP010191043.1, forward strand.
TAGAAACAGCGCTGTCTCACTCGTCGTTCTCAAGATAAGAAAAATTAGCAATAATGGCTGCCACATCAATTTTTAGCGACAGACATGTATAGTGACAACATACTGACGATTATTAAGTACAGTTTAATTGGAGTTTGTTTCTAAATTTAGACATTTTGAATACCTCACTTTCCCAACACGAACATTTCGTCTACTCCCGGAGCTAGCAGCCATTTTGGAACAGGAAGTTAGCGAGAAAACCCTGCCTCACTTGGCTCAGCAATATCTTGGCTCCATGACGGCATAGTGGGAGGAGTTTGGATCAGTTGCCTCGAGTTAAGAAACCGTTATTCTCACGTCCATCCAGTTTAGAAACACCACCACACATGCCTCAAAAAGCTCCAACAGAGACTCACAGACATTGACATGCTGGCCGTGTCAGTATGGCTCAGTGGTAGGACCTCGGCCTTTGATTTCAAAGGTTGTGGGTTCTATTCCCCGCTCAGGCAGTCTGACATACAAGTCCAAAAGGCAACGTAAATAGGTTTGCATCCGTATTTATTTAACCCATTTTGAGCCATTGGCTTTTCCGTCCTGTATAAAGACATCGACATGGGTAGCGGCTGAGTTATCGGTATCGGTGAAATCGGCCGCAAAAATACATGTCGATACCGATATTGCATTTTGGTCTACCGAAACTTTCAATAACTTCATAATCGGACGAGATGTGACAAGGATTCCAGCCAAGTTTTTTGGGCCGGTTGAAGTGGTGATATCAAACACCAAGCACTTTTGCCAAGGTAATCCCACCTAGTTCCTAGCTTATCCCAATAGTTTGAAGATTTAATGAAAAATCTGAAAAATTGCTTACTGCGCAATTGTCAAGTATCTGTAAACAACATTTTCTACATTACATCATCAAGAACAACAAAACAACCAAAACTCAGTTTTATACTAAAGCCTCTATTAACCCATAAGCGAATAGTCTTGGCCTATCTTATTTATGTAAACAGTTGTAATGAATCGAGAAATCGGTTAGATATCGGATAGGCATCGGCTGCATCTTTTTTATGTAAACAGTTGTAATAAATCGCGAGAAATCGGTTAGATATCGGATAAGCATCGGCTGCATCTTTTTTATGTAAACAGTTGTAATAAATCGCGAGAAATCGGTTAGATATCGGATAGGCATCGGCTAAATCTCTCGGTAAGGTTTCGATATTGAATCGGCTAAACTGAATAGCGATAGGTACATTGAGCCGAGTGCATCCTACAGTTTATCTTTTAGACAATTCAAGACATAAACTTGAGTCATTACTCGTTATAGTACCTGGTATGGCAACTGTAGTTGCCTTTTGAAGAGGTGTTAGACTAAACCGACGAAACAGTCATGCTTCCACGCGATTTCACGACTATAGTGTCCCCCCCAGAACGATACAGATAATCCATTGTATGTTTTTGGTAGCAGAGTGCCTTGTTGATATCCAAGATGGTTACAAAAACAATGGCGGCCGTCGATTAATGCCGTCCCATCCAGGAAAACGTTGCCGCTCATACAAGCAGGAATCAAGTTAAACCGCGTACACAATTATAGCCCTATAGACCAACGAGCAAGATGGCCGCCTGGTATGGTTGTCATGGCAATACGCAGTGTTCGGTCGCATTGACTCTAGCCTGTTAACGGCTATTGCGAGGAAGGGCAACAAGTTTCACTAATACCAAATCTGCTACAGATCCAACACCAAAGGCGACGTTTCTGTTTGAACAGATACGTTTTCAAGCCAAAACAGTAAACCAGCTGTATTCGTGTTACTTCTCCAACGCACACGCAAGTTCCTTGCAGTGTAATAGATAAGGGTCGTAAACGTAGTGGGGTTTTAAGGAGAAAAAAAAGGAGGAAGTCTGAAATTTTCGAAATCAGAAATGATGGAAAGTATGTAAGTTTTGGTAGAAAGTTACTAAAGGTAATAAATTTTAAAACTAGATTTAATTTTTTTTTTACAAAGCTAGAAGTAAACATCAAAACAATTTGCAGCTTACCGTCACAGTTTCTCTCTCTCTGTTTGCTGTTATTTTGAATACAAATTAGACCTAGGTAATAAACCAAATTGTAACTAACATTTTGCTAAGTTCGGCGGTTAAAATTCTTGACAATAAAAAAAAACGAAGTTCGGCAACAAAAAAAATGAGCTTTGTTAAGGTTCTTCGGGAACCCTAACACAGCGAGCAAAACCCAGCCGAGTAGTTACGTAACTAGCCTTCTAACCAAAAGCAAGCGAAATATAGCAAACCCAACCTTATTACTGGCCGAGCGAACGAAGCGAGGCCTTAATACTCGACTCAGCTAAATTTGCATCTTGTGTGTCTATTTGTTTGTTTATTTGGCAATAAGCAGTAAATATAATCAATTAACTATCAATTATAGTTGATTAATGATTTTTCTGTTTGGGACTTTCTTCTGATTTGGGTAAAAGGGAATTTTGGTTGGTGCATGAAAGAAACAAGCTCGAAGATGAAATTCCAACCCACAAATACTTTAGGTGTGGAGGCCAAAACTCTAGGTACAGCACTGGGCAGAAATCATATAAGTGGACAGCAAAGTACCACTCATCCATCAAAACCAGTAAATTAACAGGTTTAGGAATGTAGGTTTGTAAATTATATAGGTCTGTGATATAGAATATAAAGGATGTATTGTAACTTCTCTTCTTGCTCGGCCGAGTAATTATGGTATTCTGAACTCGGTTATATGCCTA
>JAHWFP010191043.1:126617-149197 GCA_023313725.1 Lithobius niger
TTATTTATTTATTTATTTATTTATTTATTTATTTATTTATTTATTTATTTATTATAACCAACAATATTTCATACGCACGGACGAAATGCTCCTACGGGACTGTTTTGATAGCTCGAGTTCGAAGTTTTAAGTTGGAAGTCTGTTCTTGCTGCCTAAACCAATTTCGCCCTTCTAGCTTCTCTTTAACGCTGTCTCCTTCAAATTGTGGATGCGCCACATGCAGTTTCCGTGTGAATAATTGATAACTGGCAAACCGTTTCCAAATAGCGACCAACTGCTTCTTCAATTGGGGGGTGGCAGCGGAAACTAAGAATGGAGGTTTTTCTGTTTTTTTTTTTTACTTGTCTCGTCAGGGCGTGGGTTTGTAACGCCCTTTGCGACCTCCAGCAGTATAACTCACCCCGAAGGTTGGACGCATGTCGTCGTCGTAGCGAGCTGTTATCGCTTCTTCCGGGTGTTTTTAAGGGTGTGTGGGGAGCAGGGGTGTGGAAGGGTTGGGTGGGGGCGTGGGGTGGGGGTTGGGGTGGATCATGATCGTGGTGATGACTAGGAGAGCACTAGACCCGAGGCCATCATTCTAACACCACGAACTCGGCTACACTTACGGCGTAAATTTTTCTGTGGTTACACCAAATATACTGGCATTATAACTTGCCTAGGATCGCTATGCCAAAGTGTGTGTGCACTTTTGCGCTGCTCGGTTATAAAATAGTATAGCAACACAAGGACAAACGGAGATAATTATTATAAGTGTTAAAGCGGAACTTACAACTAAGACGTTGATGAACAATTTACGTTGCTCGCTCAGTCTGCGTACCCCCTGTGGTGAGGCTTCCATCCGCCTATTGCTCAGTTGTATTCCCGTCTCCATATTGCCTTATCTTTATTCCCCGTTAGGCGCTGAATAAATACCGTATGTAAAAATCGCCGGGAATTCGCAGTCATAATCTTTGATGGTTCGTAGAAGCACCGTTGATTGTAAACGTAAACTAGTGAACAAAATGTAAAGTGTATTTCTATATTTGGCTGTCAATAATCAAAACAGGAGTTTTAAACGCTAGTTGTTTCCCTAGTAAAGATTAACTGCTCGAGTTAAATAATATGTAAGCCCATTTTATTTTAAACCCTATAGCTTTTAACGTTTATCCACCGGTGGTGGCAGCTTTAAAACCAGGTAGTTATTACTGGACAAATCTATTTATTAGAATAGGACGTCGACGCTTCATTCCCCATGTCGGTAATGTGGCCAAACTGTGCTGTTTTCTACTAAAAAAGTCAAACAGTCACTCCAGAGTAGTAACTAGAGAAGCCCAAATCATCCATTTACACGGAGATGTTACAAGCACCTAGCCCGTCGTAGCATCCGCCATTACAACTTACTCTTGGCTTGGTTGCATTGGAATGGAGGAATGGAGTTAGGCAATTGTTGTCCTTAAAGCCATAGTCAGGGATGTATAGGTGTATAGGTTTAAAATTATTGTAAGCGCATGGCTGTGGGCCAATGCTTAATACAATACAATACAATACAATACAATACAATACAATACAATGGTCACATTGTTGGCAAGGCAACCCTCGAGCTTGCAATGTTCATCAATCAGTTCACAATAATTTTACATTGTTGTAAAAGATTGTTAAAGATAATACATTAAATTCAGGGCAAAAGCGAGTTACTTAGAGGGAAAGGCAAACTGAGAGAAAGATCAAGCAGGCAAGGCCCATTGAGTTAAAGCAACATTCCTTGGCATAATTAGCTCATCCAGTGTTCCTGACGATCACCTAGTGGTCCTGCCGGATCTGTCTCTACGCTGAGCCGTGCAGGAAAACCAACTAGGAGGAATGGCCCTAAAATTCACTTGTCTATTTTTTATGTATGTTAGTGTTTACCTCTGTTGTTTAGTTTTAGTTACACCGCATTACAAACTAGGGGGGGGGGGGGGGGGTTGATCTTGTAAGGTCGTAGTTCTTTATGAAATTGAACTTTACGGTTAAAGGTACATTCCTCCCGGTTGGCTTTCCTGCATGGCTCAGTTTAGCAACATTACTCCAGATGCGTGTAAACGTTGCAAAGGTGTTCATTTTCCTATTTTTCCCTCGTGAAAAACGGTTTTGCACTACATTTACTCTTAACCTATGTAAATGTTGCAAAGGCTATTTTGCGCAGGATGCTCGAATATAGTAAGAAGGCTTGTCCTTTTAACAATTACTTAATCACTTGAATATTTCCAAGTTTAAAAGGACATACCTTCGTCTCTATTCGGGCATCCTGCGCGAAATGAGAGTTTGCAACATTTACATAGGTTAGGTGAATGAACCAAAGCCAGTTCCTGGGTCGGAACTGTTTTCAAGTGAAGGGTTTAAAACAGTGGTCATGGTTCTACAACAGAAACATTAATAAAACAGCAGCAGAGCAGATGGGTCATGCTTCTAAACTTTACAGGTCTGAAGGATGTAAGGTTCCATACCTTGTAAGGTTTAGAACCATGACCCATCTGCTCTACTGTTGTTTTATTAATTTTTCTCTTGGTTGACATGTTTTAAACTCTACACTTGAAAACGGTTCTGACCCTAGGAACCGGAACGTCGTGATTTCGTCTTTTTACCTGCACCTGGTGGCTACTCTGCATGCATATATTTTTAAATATTAAACGCAAATATTTTGGCACGTAGATCCTCCTACCGTTTCTCAATTGCTGGTGGCCACATCCCCCGTCTACCCGAAGCGCTGCTCCATTGATCATAGCTTACACCTCAGCTCATGCTGCTGCTGTTAGTGCTACAGCTAGCTACCGGGGAAAGACCGGTGAGGTTCGATCGATGTTTGGAGTTCCAAGCGGAGAGACGCGCTCGCTGCCAACGGAGAAAAGAGAGAACCCAACTCCCCATCCATACTCCACGGCCATGTGAAGCCACGTTTCGCCGCCGCGATTCCCCCCTCTGCACTGCCGCCGCCGCTTCCAGGCGGTGTCGTGGCAACTCCGCCGAGCTCGTGGATTGGTGACTACTTACACCCGCGCGGACTAAGCCCCGGACGTCGTATCGTGTTAACGTCTTCCGCCTACCAAGATGCTGTCTCTCCTTCGAGGTAAGACGAGGCTGTGTCCGTTTCGCGTGGTTCCACGTCGCCGCCCGTGACAGGCACGTAATGCACGTCCCACCGTTAGCGCCCCTCTCTCATCTCCGCGTTTACCTGATTGTGCCAATGTCAGCCATAATCGGCGAGTTGGGGCGAGCGCGTGTGTATCCTCCGCGAGCACGTTGCACGCGCGTTGTTGGGGGCCCGTCCGTCCGTCCACCGTTACGGTGTTGTGTCAGCTGTCATAAACAGATGCACCGATCTCCTTGTTTACGCTTTGGAAAAGTGCGTGGTTTTCTTTGGAATATAGAGAGGTCTTTCTTGGTGTGTGTACACTCAGTTTTAAGTGAATTTTGGCATGCCTTCGTGGTTCACGGTTAAAGCGTGAACGCGCACGTGATGATCACTGGGGAATGACGCACCATCTTCCTTCTGAGGATGGGAGATCAGTATTCAAGGGTCGTATTAGGTGTAGGATAGTTCGAGACACCAGGAATCTCCTAATATACACGTTTAAGAAAAAATTAGTTCACCTGATCACCCAATGTCGGATTGGGCCACCCGGGAATTCGGGATCCCCACTACAGGAGGCCCTTTGTTTAAAAACATTTTTGGGGGCGGGGGAGTTTGAAATAAATTCCAATGAAAATTGCATCTCTAAATTACTGGAAAACGTTTCAAATTCAACGCAGATTTCTTTTAAATAAACTAGCTTACCGGACTCTGCCCAGGACCCTACCCCCCACCTCACACTACAGGAGGCCCTTGTTTAAAAAAAAAATTGGGGGGGGGGGATTTGAAATGATTTCGTATGAAAATTGCATCTCTTAAGTTAAGAGGCCCGATGACCCTGCAGTAAATCACTTCACGTGTTAAAAAAACGGAGCTCACCTTTCCACTTGCCTTGTCACGAATGACCACACTAGGAATAAATCATTTTAATTTGTAGTACAGTGAAAGTTGTGAAGATTAGCAACGACTTTGTTCGTCCGTCCATCGCCTTTTTCAACAGTAGTCAAGTGAACTTTAAAAAAACATGGAAAATTAAAACATCGTTGCCTCCTTGTAGCTAATAGGCTTTATCGACTAACTAGATGAATTATAACATTTGATCGTCGCACTTAACTTGCGCGTGTAACGTGCCTGCGTCTCCTAAATAGCGTATACAGATTCCTCGTTGCCACGGTAACGTGAAGTCTCGACACCGCATTGCATGAATGAGTAGGCTTATTCTCGAACTCAATTCTCCGTTAGCTGCTACGTGCGAAATTAAAACGACAGGTGTAAATTGGGCCTAAAAGTTGAAATTAATCCTAAAATTAAAAACTAGGACTAAAAGCTAACACATTTTTAACCTACAATTGTGGTAGGCCCCCAACCTTTAGATTACATGTAGATATCACTATTGCAGTGCGTGATATAGAGGTGTGCGACTCACCATTTTCATTGAAAAAGTGGCGGAAAGTGGCGGAAGTGTACAGAAGACCGGTTGCGACTAGGCAGTCGCTGGCATCGCTTGTTTGTATATGCTATGCAACCAAAAGTTTCAAAAGAACGATTTCACAAATTTAGGTTACAGTGGCGTAACTACAATGAGGCAGAGGAGGCAGCCGCCTCCGGGCCCACCGACTTTGGGGGCCCCCCTCACTGGCCTCAATTTAAAATTTGTTTGTAACCGCAAAAAATGAGAAAGTACGTTGTTGCTGTAGTTTTGTGAAAAAGAGTTGCGGTCTTGTGTTGCAATAACTTAATTGTTTTTTTTTTTTTTTTTTTTAAGGGGGCAGGGCTCTACTGGGCTCTTTCCTTTTGTGGCAAAACATCAATTTTTTTTATGAAGGACCTCCACTGGGCTCTCGTCTGTGTGGCAAAAACGGCATTTGTTGTGAAGGGGTGATGGTGGCCCCTCCACTGCACCTGTGAAGTGGAAGGGGGCGACCTCTACAGGGCTCTTGCCTTGTGCAGAAAAACTGCATTTCTTTTTTTTTATTAAAGAACCCCACCCTCCCCTGGGTTTCACCTAGTGTGACCGGCAATAATTGATGTGTGTCTTTTTAAAGGGGACCCTCCACAGCACTGCCGCCTCTGGGCCCAAATTTTGAATGGGGGGGGGGGGCTCCACAGCACTGCCGCCTCCGGGCCCCAGTTTTGAAGTTACGCCTCTGTTAGGTTATACCTTCGTCGCAAATTTCACACCAACCTGCACACGTTTAAAAAACATCTGTTTAAGTGGTTGATTCACCTGATCAGAGATAACTTAGAAAGTGTGTTCAGCGTTGTGTTTTGCATCTTTTTTTTTGTCTTTTTTTTTTACATATTATTGTTGAGTATTTGACTCATTTTGTTTGTTTTTACTTTGTTAGCGTTTTTCTCTGTGAATTGATTTGTATATTTCCCACCTGTTCGCACTGAGAACAAAAAGTGGCGCCCTCCATTGAAAACGGCTATTTACTTACTCCCGTGTCAGACGAGAAGATTTTCACTTACGACACGACTAAAATAAATTGGGTCTGGAGGGTAAGTTGGCTCGTGTGACATGAGGGGGGCTGACGACAAAAGTTGGGAGTAATTAATAAGTCGTCCAAACTCGATAGCCAGGCTAGGCGGCCAGCCCTCCCGGTACCTACTTTTTCTCACGTGACCGATAGAGACCAATGGTGAACGCATACCACGCATTCCAGAAAAAAGGGGTGAAGTTGGACATAAAGAGAGCATGCCATGTGAAGTGCTTGTTAAGCTTGAGGGCAGTCGTGAGTGGAGTAAATCGGCCAGTGTGACAACCAACTCCAGACACGACAAAATGTCGGGGGAAATCACTTCTGCCCTTAGGACAATCGTGTCGTGAGTGAAAGTTCTCGTCTGACCAAACACCACGGGTTCCAAGGGCGGGGCAGCGGGGATGTGGGGTGGGATTCAGACGGGGCGTCGGACGAAAGTCTAACTGGAAAATCGTCTAATGGGATAATTGTCTAAAATATGCCTAAATAAAAAATCTGGAAAAGCATCTAAACGGAATATCGTATAATAGATAATTGTATAATGGATAAACGTCTAACTGTGGTTTCTGATGTTATATGTATAGCCGCAGCGAGCGCGACAGCGCGAGCGAGGCAGGGATATTAGACGATTTTCCAGTATACGAATTTCCAGTTAGACGCTTTTACGTTATACGGTTTTCCGTTATACGTTCTTCCAATTATTCTATTTTCCAGTTAGACGATTATCCCTCGCCCCATTCAGAGCCATTAGCCTCAATCCCCTCCCCCCCTCCATTCAGACCACACAATGGGGGAATGCAGTGGGGGGAGGGGGAGGGAGCAAGGGTTCGGGAGGGGGGAGAACATGGGTTACATTTTATTAGTTACGTTATAAGAACAAAGCAGTCGTGGTTTTTTCAACATTTTTTTGGGATGGAAAACATCGCTTTTTCGCTCTGCATACTTTATTACACGTTACTTCTGAAAGTATCATGATTTATTTTTATTTTGTTTGGATTGGTTTTAATGCTATAAGAGACATTCATGTTATGTGTGTGAGTGGCTTTTCGCTTCGCGGCATGTTTGTATTTTTCTTTTCTTTTTTTAAAAATAGTTTTGATTTTGGTAGTTCGTGGTATTATTCTCATTAAATCCAAAATAAATTAATGATTTATTCCCATTTTGAACGGGTATTACATGTGCGTGGGCGAAGAAGTATACGTATCGCTAAATCACCAATGCTTGATTGGACTTAGCATGATTTTGATTATACCCTGCTAAAATATGCACAGGCTGTGTAATTCTGCTGTTTGTTTAATTTCACTGTACTGAGTTTCTCGATTAACTCAGTGAACCTGTTGCTATACTTTTACCCAGAGCCGAGTTAGGGTAAGTTGTGGGGTCCTAGGCATTTGTGAGTCTTGCTACGCGCTTTTGAATGTATAGGGGAATTGGATGCTACGCCGGGAAGGAGGTCGAATGATCAAAGATTCCTAGAATGCGTAAGCCTTCTACACATTCCTGAACGCGTATGGCGCGAGAGTCTGTGATGTTTCCAGACTGCCAATTATTGTAAAACTTGAAATTAAGTTAGGTAAACAATTCGATTTCGATTTAATTGTAACAGACCTGGTTGTGGCAGCACACATGTTTCTTTAAGCATAGCTCGGAAATGAAGGAGAAATGACCTGCACAATGACTAATTTTCCTTTTTTTTTTAAATAAATCTATTTATGGCTGTAAAAATCATCTTGCAAACTGATTGTTCGTCCTTATCCTTCACTTAGTACTAAACTTAAGACTTAATCTTGGACACACTACAGCTTCAACGGTGTTCGCCTTAGAAGTAGTGCTATCATTCCACTACTTTCTGATAAACTGCCACCAGCTTTCTCCTCCAACCACGATAACTGGAATGTTAACTCGTGCACCGGGGATGGGTGTTAGCAACTGAATGTCGGTTGGAACCGGAAACTTGGTGGTAGCCTTTCTAGATGAAACGATATTGCTTCTTTTCATGGCGGGTACTTTTTGGAAAACGCCCAGTATTAAAGGGAGATTGCCACCAGATGACAATCTGCATAGCCATTTGCTGCTATGTAGTTCTGTCTACCCCTTACTTTCAACAAGCGAAGGAACACACAAATAAATTTCTTTTTATACAACAAACAAGCCACGTGCCTCCTTAATTATTGAGTGCAAAGTTGGTGCGCCCACGTGCACCAAGCTATAAGTTTGCCGTGCTCACAGCCGAAGCCAGAAGGAGAGAGGGACAATTTTGCTGGGTAATTCCAATCGGAAATTCCTAGGATCTTTTACATGCCACAATCGACATGAGCACGAAGCATCACAGGGCCCTTCTCTTTCCGAAAATACCAGGGGGGGCTGAGGTCAGGATCGAACCGAGGACCTCTTGCACATGAAATGGTCGTGCTAACCATTAGCCTGCCTTGCTCCATAGCAGGAAGCAAGCGGTAAAGTTAAGGCTAACAACATCACGGGCACCTTTTTTTTTATATATATGTAGACCGTTTTGAACGCAGATTGAACCGCTAGATGGCCACCATCTAGTGACAGTAATATCATTAACCCTGACCGCTTGCTCCCTGGTGCACGTGGACGCACCAACTTTACATTCAATAATTAAGGAGGCATGTGGCTAGTTTGTTGTGTGAAAAGAAATGTCTTCGTGCATTCCTTAGCTTGATGGAATCAAGTGCTACATATAGACCTAAATAACGGTAGACGGCGCAGATGCTGCAACCTGTCGTTCAGTGAATAGGCACCTTCAACGTCCATGCACAAAAAACGCAAACGGTAAATCTGGGAAGGTTAAAAGAGTCCATGGTTTAGATCTTAACGACGAGAAGTCCATAATTGACATCTTATCGTCATGGTTTGTTTGGTCCGTTACAGTTTTGTTTGGTCCACGGCTGTTTTGCTGGGAACCGGAAGGAAGCAGTGGGGCGGAAGCGGAAACGGAAGAAGAAAAAAAGCGACCGGCCACTTGTTCATTGACAGGCGACGCCATTTTGGTGAATTAAGAGTGACGAATGAGGTTCATTACAAAGCATTAAGGGGGGGAAAAGGCGTTCCGTGGAGCGAGCGGGTCGCCAGATAAAAATGCCAATACCGCTCAAGTTGGTTTTTGCCAGATTTCCTCGGAACGAAATCCGCCGTGTAGAAATGAATAAAGAAAAGAGATGAAAGATGTTGCTAAATGGAGTGGATGAAAACAACACTGACACGGAAGACTAGTTTATTTTTAAAACCCTTAGTAATATGAGTGTATGTACGGATTGAGATGAGTTACGGCTTCTCCTAATTTGTGGCTGGCGTTAGGGGCAATCCCAGTTGTGTATCAAGACACACGCTAGTGTGTCGCCCGCCAAGATTAACGATAACATCCACCGTAGCGTTGTGTCTTTACACCTAAGGTTGTTTGGCTGTTTTCAGCCATCTGAGGATAAATAACAATGCGACAGAAAAGGCTGAAACTTGTGGGGAGTCTTTGATCGCCTGACAACATAAAAGTCACTATTAATGACACAGCTTGCCGTTTTCTTGCTGAAAAATGACGTGAATGACGTTGATATTTGCCTAATTACCGGCTACTCCGACTAGCTAATGCCACTTTTGTTTCGCGAAAATAATTTCTTCCATGCGGTGAATAAAGTTGGTTCTTAGCTCATTTCGCAGGTATTGATCCAGAGATGTGCCCTTTTCATGAGGCTTCTTCTAATTGGTCAAGTAGTTCAGAGGTTAAGGAGCTCTAAACGACCAGATTGATTGTTTTACATTGTTTTAAACATTGTTATTATGCAACAATGTCAATCACCAAACGCCAGCTTCAAGACGTAGACTGAACCGAAGATCAAAGCGATTGTTTGTTTCCATTGGTTTGTGCAAACTGTAATTGATAAAGATAAAATACATTAAAACAAGCTAATCTAAACTGCATGGTACGCCAAAGCAACACAAATTGGAAAACAAAAACGAACTCGTTTGATGCTTAAGGTAAGGTTTAACTGGCTCGAAGTCAAAACAGCAAAGGAACACAAATAAACTTACCTGTAAGGTTTTAGATACTGCAGTGTTGCTGTACTGTTAGTCCACCGTAAAACCGTTCCTTAAGCATCAAACGAGTTCGTTTTGTTTTCTAATAGGTATTTTCGTTTGTACAAGCAGCTTCTTGAGCAATGTTTCATAACAATACAGAACATTAAAGCAACGCCAAGCAGCAAATAATTCTAATCAGCAAACGCCAGTAAACTGAACATTAAATAAATCCGTGCGTTTGGAAGAAAATACTGCAGTACCACACTTTGAAACTCTGTCTGTCCAGGCGATTTTTTTCAAGTTATCCTGGGGTAAATGGGGGAACCAGACCGGACCGGCATACTCTAAAATTGGGCGAACAAAGACGCAATCACGAATCTTATTTTCTTGGTTGTTAGAAGTAAAACATTTACGTATTAAGGCTAGTCTGCGAAAAGCAAGGGAAGAGATTTTGTTACAGTGTTAGGTGGATTTGAGGTTTATTGAGAACCAAACCCCAAGGTCGCAGATATTTGTTACAACGTTCTGGTTGAAATTTGCCATTGAGTAAAGGGCTCGAGGTCATGGTTTTTGTTCACCAATATGGAAAGTACAGCATTTACGCAGGGAAAGAGGCAGTTGCCAAAAAATAGACCAGTTACAGATACAGTTGATATCTACAAATAAATGAAAGCCATCGGTTAAATTTACAATAGGAGAACCCACTTTAAAGTCATCAGCAAATTTAAAATGGAAATAAAGCCATCAGCAAATTTAAAATGGAAACGAGTATCAGATGTATGTTCAAAGGAAAGATCGTTGAGGAATATGACCAAAAGAATTGGACCAAGAACAGAACCCTGCCGGACACCACTGTAGAGAGCTTCTCCCATGAGGAAAAAGAAAAAATCATCTTCCCGCAGATGTTACAAAGATGTCACCATTTGCGTACAGTGTCGATTGTCTGCCGTTAACACCTTTTCCGAGTAACGGTTGTCACCGTAAATTAATTCCACCACTTGATTACACCATGTGGTTTCACGCAAATCACCATCGAGCGCCGTCAAGAGATCGTATTGTAATAACATGACCGGGCATACACATATATAAAACCGTCATTTTGATGGCCGCAGGCGAGGGGGGGAAAAGCGTTCGGGCCCGATCTGTGTGACCTCTTCCACTTTCGTTGTTGGTGTCGGTGAATCTATTAACGGTAGCGTCCTCCTCATCCATAACATGAGGGGGAGTGGGGGGGGGGGGAGGTATTACTAAGTCGATTCGGGTGCGCGGAAATATAAGCTGTCAGCACCAGGACACCTTCATGAAAATCGATAGCGGCAGAGATATTTTTTCGTTGTTGAACTGTTATTCATAATTTGACGTCGCCATTTCACTTGTTAATGATCGTGAATAAGAGCTGGTGTAAGATATAAAATTCTCTCGCTTGACGTTGTAAAGGCTTCACCATCCCCCCTCCTCGCCACCTGAAATCGTTAAGCCAGTGGTGAGTTTTCTATAAGGTAAATTTTAGGTTGGTTGTCTTCGTCGTTTTCTTCTTCTGCTTTCTTGCTCGATTGAAAGGCACGTTTTATCGTTAAAACTAGCTCGATAATATGAAATGTCTTTTTTAATACTCCACCGGGGAGGAATATAATGTACCGTAACGCAATGGTGTAGCCGCTTCGCGTGGAGGGGAGCCACATAAAAGGCGTTCAACGGGGAGAAAAAAGACTTGTATGTTAGACGCCCCAACGGAGGCTGTTGGTTCCTATATACGTGCTTTTCTGAACTGAAATGTCTTAACTTCACGTTTCTGGTTTAGCTAATTTATTGTAGATGGGGCACAATTAAAACGGATTTTTGCAAGATTACACGGACTTTTGAGATATTACACCTCCCCAGTCCCTTTAGTAATCCGGTAATAATTTCATTTAATGTGGCCCTTTCAATTTATATCATTGTCACAGCCAAGGAACGGGTTTACACATTTTTCGCCCCTTGGGGCTGAACAGTGAACAGTGAGCCGGACTCTCCAGCCCTCCCCCAAAACAAAAGAAATTGTACATCAGTGCTGCAGTTAGCGATCACCGCCAAGATTTGATGAGCAGCACCATCTGTAACAGCTGTATCAATTACGATATTCCCCACGTGGTCCTTGGGGCCCTTTGCAAAATAATGATTTTTGTTGGACTGGTTATAATTTGGTATTTGAAAAAAAAAGGGGGCGGTGAGGTGGGGGGGGGGGGGCACATGCTTACACAAGTAAATGATTTGCTAAAAATTATACATTCTCTATTGCCAACTAAGCCGTTAGTAGTATTAATTTTCCCCTTTCTGCTGATTTAGATGAAAACTGAAAGCAAGAATCCCTCTGGTGCCCCCTAGACGTCGGCGCCCTAGGCTGCAGCCTTGTTAGCGTATGCGGAAACTGGTTACTGCTTCTGCCTACTGTTTTATTATCAACCAGCCAATCGGCGGGTTAGCCAATAGTCCACATTATATCACTGGTAATACAACTAATGATTTACCACATATGGTAATTATCAGATAATTTTTTCGCCTGCATCCCTCCATCTTGTCTTCAGTGCATCGTGGTGTAAGGTATTCCCCTTGAAAATATCAGTCGAGTGTAGGTTTAGCAAGACTTTTGTTCCCCAAGCATTCTCAAGCTGATAAATAACCTCGTGCAAGCGCTCGATTTTTTTTATTTTTCAGTTTGGAATTTAACTAGTGATTATCAAAAAATGATCAAAAGTTATCTGGGACCTTGTGGTATTACATCTGGTAATATCATACATGGTTTTATCCGGTAAATTTTTTCCTGACTCCCTCCATGTTCCTTTTGCTGTGCGGTATTGCAGTGTGGTATTTATTCCCCGCGTTTCATTCCCAAGCTGATAAAACCTGTTTGAAAAATTTTCGGTTCGGGTTGTACTCGTGTTGGAAAAAAATGATCAGTAATAAACCAGGCTCTCCCAGCAGTTTTGTTTGGAGGAGGGCAAAAAAATATGAAAATGTGTCCAACATCTAACACATTTTCAACAGTTTAGTGATTTTTAATGCTTTTAAGTAGCTTAATTCAAGAAATTTCCTTAATGGCGGAAAAATTCGTTACTTATTCGTTCATCTTCGATGTAAATATTTTTTCGCACGGGGGGGGGGGGGGGGTTGGAATGAAAAAAAAACACTGGGCTGGAGAATTTGGTTTTGAGAGCATTGTAATATAAAAATATAGGGAAAAAAATCGAGGTTTTTGCAGTTGCTCATTTTTACTATTAATCTCAGTTCTTGGGATGGGCAAGTGCTCCCGTTTGGCCCCTCTGGGTGTGCCACTGCCCTCTCGTGGTTTCATATTGTAACAACGGATGGAACCTCTTCGTCACTTTCCTGTTATAGGGCATTGTCAAGTGACGTCATATTGGCTACGAGATAGCATCTGGAGGGCATAGCTACAAGGTGCACTAGATTAAAATGTAAGGGAGAAACAACGGCATTTCTAGTCAAGACAGCGCTGTTAGAGCGGATTTCTTAGGCTTAAAAAAACGTTGTTTTCTCAACAACAACAAAAATCGCGCGTTATAGGCTTAAGAAATTCAGTCTAATAGCATTGGCTTCAGTAAGACGACCTTCTTTTCGCCCTCCAGTGCGCCTTGCAGCTAACCCAGTTACTGGCTCCACCATAGAGTTATACACAATAATACTACGGCATGTCACTGCTCTATAGGCAAAACCACGCAGTCGCTTTCAAAATTCCGATAGTGAGCCAATAAATTAGTACCGATAAATTAGACGACTAGGAATTTGGTATTTAAGTAAAGCCGAAGTGTTAGTCTGCTCTTTGGATTTGGACTTTTGGCTCTGAATTGTGGCTTTGGGTTATGGGACTTCAATACTTTCGCTTTGGCTTGTGAATAGAGACTAGGGTTCATTAAAAAAAATGTATTGCCTCTTGTTTCGGGATTTTTCAAGTCTACCGCCCTCCTGTGAATTACTTGCCTATAATTACGTGTTG
Source organism: Lithobius niger (assembly GCA_023313725.1). NCBI lineage: Eukaryota > Metazoa > Arthropoda > Chilopoda > Lithobiomorpha > Lithobiidae > Lithobius > Lithobius niger. The sequence continues at coordinate 140,218 of JAHWFP010191043.1, forward strand.
CAGTGTTATTTTTAACGTATGCCGCTTCAGCCTAGTGACGTTTGCTTGAATTGCTTACAACGGAGTGAAGAAAAATCCACCACGTGGCCTTTACATCATAAACGAACACACTGAAAAGTACATATGTATAGAGCAGTTGACAATAACGTCACATTATTATAATTATATAACTCTATGCTGGAGCCAGTAACTGGGCTAGCTGCAAGGGGCACCGGAGGGGGAAAAGAAGGACGTCTTGGACGGGCCCAATAGTAGAAGGTCCCTCAGTGAGCATATGTTCTTAAATTACTTTTTAGACACAATGGTCGCCATCTTGGCTCATCGATGAATGAATCCAGCTGGAGGGGAATGGGGTGCATCGAGGAAAGTTTGTTGGTTGAGGTAAGAGGATTAAGACGTAGACGAAATTCTTAAAGGAGGGGGATTCCTGTACCCTCCATTAGGTGGGTTTGGGGAAATTAAAACTAAAAGCAAAATTGTTAAAATTATTCCATCCAGATTGGGGTGTTCAGTTGTTGAGGTTATTTATTACAAGTGCCGCCTGTCTTAAACGCTTTGCTGGACACATAAGCCAAGTTAGAATAAAAAAGTGAAAAGAATCGGAAAATCTGGAATAAATTCAGAAATTAGGTTAGGTTTGATTGGAAAGGATCAATTAAGCTAGGACAGGCTGCTGGTTCTTCAGTGGGGCGACATTTCCGAACGTTAGGCATAGCTGATGTTGGGACAGGATGGTTGGGTTACAGGGTTAACTTAGCCAAAGAGAAAAGGAGTGGGGGTGCAGTGGAGGGGAGGTGCTTGCGGGCAAAGATGGAGCGACTACAGAAGATTGTTCATTCCCTAATTCTGGTAGTATTGTTTTTGTGAAGATATACTGATTGGGACCGTGGTGTGACGTCATATTCACCAATCGGCCAAAGTAGTCCAAACAGCCAATAAGAGTGCTGCAAGGGGAAAAAAAAAAGAAAAAAACAGCATAAAATCTCTGTTTACGTTGTTAGCCGACGAAAAAAAGCATTCACTTTAGTAAAAAAAGCAAACTATTATTGACGGAGATTAAGTGTTTTTTTTTTATTAATTTCCATTTATCGAGCAAGCACAACAGTCTCATTTTATAGACGCGCTTCCTTGCAGTTCTCTGATTGGCTGACTTGGCTGGCTTCGCTTTTTCTGGTCTAATATGACGTCATTAACATCAGCATGGCCGTCTCCTTACTGCAGATTGTCGTCTCCTTCCCGCAACATGTCTGCCTTGGCCTGACCCGGAAGTAAGTTTGTAACGTGAAAAATGGTCTATTGGTGCTTCTTGTCCTACCAAAATTATCGTTCTTCTTTGGGCAGAAGGACCCCAACGAAGTGGGGAAACTTAGCTGAGGTCAGATGGCTTGCGTGGTACAACCATGATGTGGTTGAATGATGCATGCTAGTTGCAACATGACATCGACGGATTGCTAACACCTTTGGACTAGCAGAGTAATTCTCTAATTTTGTTGCAGTGCTTTTCATCCAGTTAAAGTTGATTGTTGTAAAATGGGAAGTGTTTGTTGTCTTTAGCCTGAAGACGCTTGCAAACGTCAGGTTATCTTGCGGCGCAGCTGGAGTGCAAATCGTTGTGAAATCGTTGTAAAGAGCGCTAAGATAAAGTAACAGCCAGTACCGTGCACAAAAATATAACTACACTACGTTTCGGGAGGACAACCTCCCGTCTTCAGGTTAAAATAAACACTAAAACATTAAAAAAAATCATGGCAGTATCTGCCGAGTCACCAAGTCAATAAAAACAAACCATTCAGGCATGGCCAAGGCCTAAAACTTAAAAATTAAAAAAAATATAAAACATACCAAATGATACACCATGTTACAGGATGGGCGCCCGAAAGTCGAGTGGCAACAGGAGGCAGTGATGTCACGTGGTTCAGAATTATTTGGCCTGGTCCAAATTAAATAGGGTGGTTTAGTTAGACGGCTTTTTCTTGAACTTGTTGAATTTGTTGAGTTGTAGGTTGTTGATGACTGGAAAATATTCTTTTAGAGATTTGCTATATATTTTTTAAAATTTTAAAGTTTTCAGGCCATGCCTGAAGGGTTTGTTTTTATTGACTTGGTTACTCGGCAGATACTGCCATGAATTTTTTTAATGTTTTAGTGTTTATTTTAACGGGAGGGTGTCCTCTCGAAACGAGTTATATTTTTGTACACGATACTGGCTGTTACTTTATCTTATCTGTAAAAAGTGCTGAAACTTCTCAAAGTAAAGTGCGTTCGAAAAGTATTGATGCATAACCTCACTTTCAGCGGAAGCGGTCTATTTCGGTGCAATCGGTTGCCTAGCAGTTTGGCGAGTTCAGGAAATTGCTCACGTTAGGAGAGATTATTCCAGTCTAACGTAGCCAGGATGTTCGGATAACATAGGAGTGCACTGACGGGTGTCAGGTTGCGGAGACATTGCCGTCGTTGTTTATTCCCAGTTGATTACAATTATTGGGCTGCTCGCCTGCGATGTGATCTTGGACGACATATATTGCAAAGGCGACTGAAAGGGAAATTAATAAAAGCTTGCATTTGGATGGGGATCAATAAACAGGGGGAAATTTCTAATAAACAGCAATCTTTATCGTGTAGTTCGAGGAATGAATTCATTGAATCGAGAGAGCGGAACACTGAAAACCGAATGTTGACATCACCATGACGTCACTTAGACTTTATTGGGCATGGTCGGAAAAGGAAGGTTACATTTGGTTTTGATATAATATCTTGCGGCTCAACCGCCCTGCCATCTTTCAGCGAGGTCGAAAATGGTGTCGTCAATGGTAACACGGCTCAGTTGGAGGTTCCTGGGATTCTATTTTAGTTGAAACGGCGAGTTGAATTTAATACTGTCCTTCCCGTTTCCTCCCTTCCTCGCCCTGCCCTCCCTCTTCCCTCTCTCTTCTTCCCTCCCCACCTCCTTCCTACCCGTTCCCTTATTTCCCTTTCTTAAGAGTAGTTGGATTGAAACTGGTAGCTGAATTAAATACTTCCTCTCCCACTTTCCTCTCCTGTTCCTCCATTCCTTCCTCCTCCCTACTAGTACCTTTTTCTTCCCTTCCCCTCACCACATTTCCCCCTTTGCTACGTGTACAGTAATTGAACTGAGACGGGCAGTTGAATTAAATACTGCCCGCCCCCCCCCCCCCTTTCCTCTTCCCTCTACCCGTCCTTTCCCTTCCCACCCCCTACTTTTCCTCCCATTTCCGTCTCTGCTTTTGCTTGAGCGGTCCGTGCGCCTGGTCGTTGGTGACATCTAGTGGCTGATTTTCAAAGCCCAGCTCTATTACTTTTACTACGGTCTTTATTTTCGGCGTACTCCAAGGGGCTGAATGGTTTCTTACCTAAAGGCAACGCTTTTGCATACAGCAGTATACAACAATGAAATTGTTCACTTTTGATTCGACTCTCACTTTCAATGGTTATAGCGATATACAACAATGAATTTGCTCGACTCGAGTCCTCACTTGCACTATGTGAGTTTCGCTTATAGTGTAGGTTTACTTGATAGTGATTTCTATTGATTTATTCAAATATTCTGCTGCACAACCAATGCACAGAGGCTAGGCAAACGATTGGCACACATGCGGGAAAAGCACCCCATGAGTAATAGTTTTAGTAATATAGCAAATTGAGAAAGCTATGGCTCGCTTTGCTCATGGGGTGCTCTCCCGCATGTGTGCCAATCGTCTGCCTAGCCCCGGTGGTTAATAGTACCATCTAGAACACCAATCCCATCCTGTGAAACTGTTGGAGACTGCTGACTCAATGCTTGACGTTATGCATGCCACATTTTGGTAGCTTCATTTATGGAAAAAAAATGGGGGGGTCGATCGTACTGCAGTGTTGTTAAGTCAGTCGTTGTTACGTCACCCACAGTGACTAACTCGCGCACACTCTTAAACAAATCCATCATTTCTGCTGGCTGTTGGTTGAGTCTGATGATGACTCTACTCGTATAAAGTCGCAAGTGTGAAAAACGTTTGCTCAACAGACTCATTTAGAACGCTCAGTTGAGTTCCTGAGTTCTGATTATACTTTTGGAAGGCACTGATTGTCTGAGAAAATGAAGTCTCACTGCTGAGGTTTCTGGTAGCGAGGAAAATGTAAAAAAAAAAATGTATTTTTACATTTTAACATGAATTATACCTTGTGCTAATTCAAATAACTTACAAGTATGTTTTTTTGTTTTGTTTTAGGTAAGTTACCAGAATTCTACTTGATTTGAACCAAACATGTGGTGAAGGACGAGCTGTGGTAAATATTACGTAGGATAGTGTACCATTATTTTATGGGAATGATGGTTGCATGTAGTACGTTTATGTGTGTGTCGGGGAGGGGGGGGGGGCAGGAGGGGGGGGGGGCGCTGAACTACTGGGTAAAAGAACTTCCCGAATGACTACAAGCAGAAAAAATACGAGAGGAAGAGGTCTTCAATGTCGATAATATCTATCCGCCTATTTAGGAGAAAGAAGCACTATATCAATATCAATAGCAAAAGAGCAAACACTGTGTCAATTAAAGCCACTGTGATAGCGTGACGGGGACTCGAACCATCGAACTCAGGGTGAGTACATTGTCATTTGAGCCACCCCTCGAGGCCTAGGTGAGATGTTTCTTATGCAAGGCCAGCTGAGATAGTAGCTGCGTTCCTTGCTCCGTTCCAGGCCCGTCAGCCTGCTACTGTTACGGTATCAGTAGTGACAGACACGCTAGGAATCATCCAGTACCGTACGGTCTGTGAACCCAAAGGAATTTGTATCTGGACTAAGTAATTGCGTGAAAAGCCCTCAGTATGCGCCAGATCTCGCAATTTAATCGTTGTGCGTCGTGCGTTTTAAGTTTAACAGGTAGCGGAGTAAACTACGTATTTTCCCGCTTAAATTTTGTTCAGATTCGAATCCCTTTTGGTTCTCATGCCGTACGGTACTGGGCGACTCCTGGTGTGTTTGTCACTAGCTAATACCGGAAGAGCACAAAGGTGACAGGCCTGGAGTGGAGCAAGGAACGCAGCTACAATCTCAGCTGGCCTTGTTCTTACGACAGGAATGTTGAATCTTAGCTATTTGTAGTGTATGGTTTTTATTTATTTTTATTTTTTGCTGTTGCGCTGCCTTGTTGCCTTTACTCTTGATGCTTTACATCGTTTTGATTGGACGTTACCATTGTTACACGTTCCAGCCAGCGTGCTATAGAAGCTATGTTCTGTATTTCATAAGTTGACATTTATAATTCTTGTGTTTTTTAGTTAATTTTTATTATGGTAGCCAACACACCAAACGCGAGCATTAGCTCTTGTGGGGTGAGGACACATACGGAGTTTTGTACCGTTTGCCTTGTTCAATAGAGCAGTGACATTTGGCGCCATATTGGCACCAGTATGGGTTTTGGAGAGCATAACTACAAGGTGCACTACATAAAAATGGAAGGAAAAATAACGGAAGAGCAGATTTCTTTGGCTTAAAATAACGTTGTTTTCTCCAACAACAAAAATCGCGCGTGTTAGGTCTAAGAAATCACTCTACACAGCATCGGCTTCAGTATGACGCCCTTCTGTTTCCTTCTGCAGTGCCCCTTGCAGCTAACCCATTAAGGCTCCAGCATAGCGTTATATACAATAAATACTACGTCGTGTCACTGCTCTATAAGCCATATTATATTCTGTTAGGACAGAGATGTGTATAGTTTTAATTTGCCAAAGTAGGTTGTAATTTTGGAGTTGGTAGATCGTAAAGAAAGAAATAAAACAGAGTAGCCATAAATTGCAGGTGAAAGACAAAATCGTGACGTTTCGGTTTTGTAGATCAGAACCGTTTTCAAGTGAAGGGGTTTAAAACATGTCAAACAAAACAAAATTTAAAACCGTGCTGTAGAACAGGTGGATCATGGTTCTAAACCGTACATTTCTTAAAGATGTAAGGTAGCATACTAAAAATTACAATAAAAAATAAAATTAAAATAAAAAGTCGGCACAATTCGAAAGAATACAGTCAGCTTCCAACTCACCCAAGTCTGCAGGTTGAAAATGGGTGAGTTGGAAGCTGACTGCAGGCACATACTTTCGACTTGTGCCGAATTTTAATTTTAATCTTATTTTTTTATTGTAATTTTTAGTTTGGTACCTTCCATCCTTATGACCTGTGAGGTTTAGAACCATGATCCATCTGTTCTACAGTACGGGTTTTAATTTTCTTTTTGTTTGACATGTTTTAACTTCCTTCACTTGAAAACGACCCCGATCTAGGAACCGAAACGTTGTGATTTCGTCTTTCATCTGCAATTTATGGTTACTCTTGTTTTATTTATTTATTTACGATCTACCAAATCCAATATTATAACCCAGTTTGGCAAATCAAAACTGGCTACCCTGTTTTATTTACTTACGTAAGTGCTTTGTAGCTTTCTGCTTTATGTAGATTGTAAACTCATGTTGCTTGAATTAAACAGAAAAGCGTATGAATGACGGAGTGAAGTACACAATCCTCAATCATGTAGAATCACCTTTAAATACTTTTGAAGACCAGATTGTCTGAATTCAAAAACATCAGACAAGGGTTGGGTAGTGTAAAAAACAATCCTTGGACGGGATTCCCTCTAAACATAACTTGATTTTCAGTTCTATACCAGAACCTTCTTCAGTAAGAAGCTAATTAAACAAGAACACAATAGATACGCAAGTAAGCCAACCTCCAACACAGAAACAGCAAACATTCAGTATTGCCACTACGTTATGGTGGTTGGCTTGCACGGGTTTGTATGTGTTTCTGTTTTAGCTTTTACCTGAAGAAGGTTCTGGCATAGAACTGAAATTTCACCTATTGAATTACATGTTTGGAGAATCCCGTGGCGTGGTCCAAGGAATGTTTTTTAAATTGTCTGAAGTGTAAGGTAATAAAATACTTACTGTTTTGCTGGTATCAAAATATTTTAGAAATTTTCAACCGTAAAGCTTTTCCGTCCACTTGTTACTGTTCGCTAATTCCTTATCTTCGATTATCTTCCTTCCAAATTTTAGAAAGTCAACTTAGCTAAAGTGTAACATATTCATACTCAGACGTTTCAAAATTATCTCCAGATAATCTCGTTTGAAAATGCGGGCATCATCCATCATTTTCAGAGGAATTTTTGTCACTAATCGGTTTTTTTCTTCTTCGTCTTCGTGGGCGAAGCAGGCGAGGGTGAGAGTCTATTTTAGGGACCAACTTGACGTGAAAAATTAGGGAGATATTGAGTTGCTATCAGTGTTGGAGGTAATGATGGCTCCTAATTAATCAGTTGAGAAACAGTAATTACACGCATGAAGAATGTGATAAACTCGTGCAAGCCAGAGGGCGCTTTGCAAATTTCATTACTGATTTCGCTCGGCGTTTCAGCAATCTGTGGCGGATCGGCAGTGCAAACAGGTTCCGGTTTTATTTTTACCGCAGGCTTTCAATACTTATTGAAAACTGAAGCCGCGCGAAATCGGGATTTTTTGAAAAATATTCCAAAGTAACTGGATACCAGTATAAAAAGATTATGCAGTGTGAAAAAAAAGTCTGGCCCATGTGATTAGTTTGGAGTGAACCATTCGACGTGATTTGATTGAGGGGATATGTGTGGGATACGAACTCCGCAGTGAATAAGGCGTTATAGTGCAGCGACTATAACGCAATATTGGCTGCGAGGCTAGCATCTGGAGAGATAGCTACAAGGGGCACCAGATTAAAATGGAGGTAAAAACAACGGCCTTTCTGGGGAAGCCAATATTTTGAAAGCGGATTTCTTAGGCCTAAAAAAAAAACGTTGTATTCTCCAATCCCTTCTGCTCCGAGGTTGTAATCGGAAAAGAAAAGATTCCACTTGCTAAAGATTTCAGCAACTGCCAACAAATCGAAAAAAAATCGCGCGTTTTAAGCCTAAGAAAGCCGCTTTAACAGCATTGGCTTCATGCCCTTCATTTTCTCCTCCATGTTTACCCAGTGCTCCTTGCAGCTAGCCCAATTACTGGCTCCAGCATAGAATTATAATAATATGACGTCATTATCACTGGTCTATAGAGCAGCACCAAGTGACGTCATATTGGCTACGAGATAGCATTTGGAAGGCATAGCTACAAGGTGCACTAGATTAAAATGTAAGGGAAAACAACGGCACTTCTAGTCAAGACAGTGCTTTGAGAGCGGATTTCATAGGCTTAAAAAAACGTTGTTTTCTCCAACAACAAAAATCGCGCGTTATGGCTTAAGAAATCGAGTCTAATAGCATTGGCTTCAGTAAGACCCCCTCCAGTGCCCCTTGCAGCTAACCCAGTTACTGGCTCCACCACAGTGTTATATACAATAATACTACGTTATGTCACTGCTCTATAAAATACTGCACGCAAAGGGTTGTAATTTTTTATTTTTTTTCAACAGCATTAAAAAAGCCCATCTATTATTGTGATAAACGAGAGTAAATCATTTTTACGTGCCCTTTAACATTTACGGAACCAAATTCTGCCAACTTTACTCAAAATAGGAAGTCGCCATATTGTTCCAAAGTCTCGTGGGCTCCATTCCGTCGCCTTTCCCCGGCACTTAAACGATGCGTCAGTGTGGATTGCAGCTGGTCATATGCGAGGGAGGGCGGAAGAACTGCCTTCGTCCAGTCATAACCATGATGATACAGCTGGCTAAACAAACTTGCAACTTGCGTTTCAGGTGGCTCGTGGCGAAGATTGAGCACGGCCACCTCCTCCCCTACGTCCCCTTCCCCACCCTCCCCGTCAAGAAATAATTAGCTCACCTCTTTCCCCTTTTGCTCTTCGTTTGTGTGGTGTTGGGCCAACAACAGCAAAACGGAAGAACAAAGTGATTTCCGTCAAGTAGATGTACGGGAAGGAGTTGCTTCTGTTCGTCGGGAAGAATTTTCGTGCTGGTCCACGCGTTCGTTAGTCTCTCGTGTTGGTTGCTTGCCAACCCCGCTTCCCCCC
>JAHWFP010191043.1:161481-184615 GCA_023313725.1 Lithobius niger
CTTACTGAACTACGTTATTTCTAGTGTATAATTTTTGCTATTGGCTAATTTCCAATTTACCTGAAAAAACTGGAGACAGCTTTTCATTTTCAACACGTTTGAAATTTCGTGTGTTGATCACTTAAACAGGACAAACACTACATGAGAGTGAATCCACATCAACCAGGTACCCCCCCCCTCCCAAAAAAAAATAACAATGAATACTTAAAACAAAAGTCTAAATTTTTTTAGATAACACAAGCATGGTACGAGTCCTGCTGTTGTCCACATAAACCAACCGCCATGTTTGTTATGACGTCACCTCTAGAATAGAATAGGTGTAGAAAAGAAGGTAGCCAGTAAGCTTAGAGCCTTTGAGGGCCCAAGCGGTAGATATTAAGTGGAAGGTACCACCATCATGTTAGTTGTTTTTTGTCGCATGAGGGAGGAAACCGGAGTTCCTGGAGGAAAAACTTAATGGGCGGGAAACAAACGAGAAAAACCCCGTATATGTACACTTTTCTTCACCACCTTCGAACCCGGGTCTTTAAGGGCACGTTTACGCAACCACTCGCTTTTGCATTCTCGCAGCTAGAAGCTAGAAATCACCCCAAATTCCAACATGAAGGCGGTTTTATGTCTGCCGCCTCGCAACGAAAACAGCAAATAACGTGAGTTCAGAAGCGTTTGGAAAAATTGTTTCGTCATGAGGAATTCTTCATATTATTGGCACGGATTATAAGACTGCAAGTATTTACTCAAACGATGTCGGATTTAGCTAATCCATTTAGCGTTGTTACCATGGCAATGTCACCTTTGCCATCGCGATTGAGTTCTAGCTGCGAGAATGCAAAGGCGAGTCGTTGCATAAACGCGCCCTAAGAAACCAGAGGTGTGCAGCCGGGACAAAGACGCCTATCGAATCTGACGGCACAGTGCTCGCGGCTATACATGTGCAATTCACGGGTGCTGCATTATATGCGGTTTACAGAAACTATCAAAGGCACACTTCCACAGTTTCATAGGTGGAAGATTTTTTGATTATGTTCGAACAACGGTTGGTTTGTTACGGACAACAGTAGGTCTCCTACTACTAATGCTCGTGTTATCGAACAACATTTTATATTAGTCTTATGTTGTAATATTTAAGGTTTTGGGCGTACGTGGGTTCATTCTCGTGTCGTGTTTGTCCTGTTTGGAACGAAATTTCAAACGTGTTGCAAATGAAATGCTGTCGCCAGTTTTTTCATGCCTCGTGGGTTTTCTGGTGTTGTTGTCAGTGGCTCCCATGGTGGCTTTTGTGCTTCACACACTCACGCAGAAAATGTATGACAGCTAATGGGAAATCATAAAAAAAAAAACATAAATATAAAAGAACCCGCCAAGTTCAAATAAGGGTCAGCTTTAGAAAGTGGTGATATCATTTCACCAAGAAAAGGCCATCATAGTTAACCCATCAACCAGGCAACTTGGCACGTTGTCCTTTTCTTAATTTATATTTTTTCTGTTCGTATTTGTAAGACAGGGAATTGTGTAGTAATGCGGTCAGTGCAGTGATATAGTCTATTCCACATTATGTTTGCAGAAAAATGACTGTATGACGCCATCTTTCCTTGCACTAAGAGTGCAAAAAACATGTTGGTATCCCAACATAGACTCGACACAGTTGCTGTAAGAGTCTACGAGAGGAATATTTACGTGTTTTTGTACTCTTAGTACAAGAAAACGTGGTGTCATAATTTCCTGCAAACATCATGTGGAACAGACTATAGAGCAGTGACGCGACGTAGTATTATTGTATATAACTCTATGCTGGAGCCTTAATGGGTTAGCTGCAAGGGGCACTGCAGAGGGAAACAAAAGAGCGTCATACTGAAGCCGATGTTGTGAAGAGTGATTTCTTAGACCTAAAACGAACGATTTTTGTAGTTGGAGAAAACAACGTTATTTTAAGCCTAAGAAATCCGCTCTTCCGTTGTTTTTCCCTCCATTTTTATGTAGTGCACCTTGTAGTTATGCCCTCCAAAACCCATACTGGTGCCAATATGGTGCCAATATGGCGGCAAATGTCACTGCTGTATAGTACAGTAATATTAATCTGAACTGGACGCCCTTGCATCTTCAAAGCTTTAATGCTGTGCGGTACAAAATGGAACGCCGAAGCATCTTATTCGGTGGTGGTTTCACTGTGTATGTGTCTCTGTCTGTATCTACGATAACAATTGGACTCCTTATCCAATTTATTTCGAGTTTTCCACATCTATTCTGTGGTCAGTAAAATATTCTGAGATTCTGACACTCAAATATCAAGTGTTGGGCTACGGATTTTAATTTTAATTGTTTGCGTTTAAAAGCGTTAAAAAGGCCTATTACTGTATTCTAAAAATGTGAATCACCTCATTTCCACTTTAATGGTTGAAACCATTTTCACACTAATTCAAAACCATTAATAGCCAAATCGCTACGCTCTCACCAAAGCATTACAAAATCGATGTACTGACTTATTTCGACGCAAACTAACTGCAATTGTTGCTCACAGTTCCTCAGCATGCTTACATTTCATCTACATCATTCGAAACGTATAATTTGTTTGTGTGTGTGTGTGTGTGTGTTTGTGTTTGCACGCCTACTCCTCTGGAAGTAAGGCCCTACGAAGTGAAAGTTAACGCCAGTGAAAGATTGAGAGAGCAAAGCGAAAAACGCGCTAAAAATGTTTACTTTACGTGTAAATCGCTCACTTTCCTCGCACGTGTTTTAAAAACGCGAATGTTCGGCAACCTTTTAAAACCTATAGCTGCGCTTTTTCCTTCCATTCAGCCAGTTGAAGCCAAACCTATATGTTTTAGGATCTATATACGTATAGTGTTGCTGATACTAAATGTGGTGCAAAATATTTCGCCCAATAGGGTTTTAGGGTATTTTAGGGTTTTTAGGGTTTTCGGTTTTTTTTAGGGTTTTCGGTTTTTTTTTTAGGGTTTTTCGGATTTTTTAGGGTTTTAAGTTTTTTTAGGGTTTTAGGATTTTTTAGGTTTTTTTTAGGTTTTTCGGGGTGTTTTTAGGTTTTTTTTAGGGTTTTCGGGTTTTTTCTAGGGTTTTCCTTTTTTTTTAGGGTTTTCGGTTTTTTTTAGGGTTTTCGTTTTTTTTTTAGGGTTTTAGGTTTTTTTAGGGTTTTAGGGTTTTTAGGGTTTCGCCCATTAGGGTGTGCAACCAAGTTTCTTTCTGATTTAGCCTGATCGAAGTTTGACATCATGATCCGCTTTTAGAGCAGCTTTTTGCATATTTGAGGGTCAAAAATAGGGCCATCCGACGTGTACTTTAATTATCTTTCATTTACTGCTACGATCAGCTTCGTAGGGACGTTAGTTCCGGAGGAGTAGAGATATAAACACACACGCACATCGTACGTTTTTAATGGTGTTGATCAGGGGCCCCACAACGAGGGGGGGGGAAGAGTCAGGTGGGCCCGTTGTACCCAGGCCCGGTCACACAAGGGGCCAGCACAGCCGAAATATTTTTTTTCTCGCAATTGTCAGTTTTGATGACTGAGTGAGTAATGTACTAGGTTTGGCGCATTGTGAATTTTTCTTTACTCCCATCAAACAACAACTCTAATACAATGGCAACGAGCACGGAGCTGGAGCACTGTAGTGCAAGCTTCTCAGCTTGATAGGCAGAGAAGCCTTCAAACGTAAGCAGCCCGGATTAATTTATGAACCAACTCGTTACGCACAATATTGTGGTCGACGAATATTATAAGGAAGTGTAACCTTCGGGGGATAGGGGGGAGGGTGCTGTTGTAGATAGTCCCAGGCCCCTAACTTTGATGTGGGGACCTTGGTGTTGATGCCTACAACCCTTAAATGCCTTAACGGTTTTTGTTTTGTAGATGTCGTAGACTGTGTGTAAATGCCTAAGCCTGATCCAACTTTGACATGATCAGTTTTCTGAGCTGCTTTTTGCGTATTCGAGGGTCAAAAATTCAAGATACAGCGATGGAAATGGGCCTATCTGAAGCGTATTTCAGTTATCTTTCATTTAGTGCTACTATCAGCTTTGTAGGTGCCCTAGTTCCAGAGGAGTAGAGGTACAAACACACACGCATACCGTACGTTTTTAATGATGTTGGTGCCAACAACCTTCAAGCGCCCTTTTGTTTTTTAATCGTATAGGCTGTTTGTGAACATTTTTCTCTCCCACTCTCAAGTCTAGCTGGTCGTTGTTAGAGCGGAGTGGCAGAATGTTGCAAACCGTCCTTACTTAACTTGTATATACGAGGGCCAACAAGGAAAGAAGGAAGGAAGTTGGGCCCAATAAAGCGTACAAACAACTTTGGTCAATGTGTTTCCCCTCGCACTTTTTTGGCGCACTCTCTCGTTGCCATGCACATGTAACTGCTCATTTGTTGTGTTAGCTCTTTTGATGGCTTCTTTTATGAGCCACCAGGGGCTCCCGCACGGAACCGTATATGAGCCAACAGGACGAACTCTGGGCCAACAAAAAAACCAAACCATGATTTGCTTGATGTAACAGGGCTTGGGATTTCAAAATGCCTTAATTTCAGGCTTCTCTTGTAGAGTGAAAACGGGTAGCCATCCTCACTCCTTCCGTGGTAAGATAAAGGGGGAGAGGAACGTATATGGACAGTGTTCCATGCCGTTCCTGTAACTAAAAATCGGTAGCATCCAGAAAGGAGGGTGGAGAAATCTTCTTCCATCCCCCAACCTTCCCCCCCCCCCCCACCCCCCTCTAACCAAAGTTGGCCTCCCATGTACACGACGTATTGCTGTCTATAGAGCAGTGACACGACGCAGTATTATTGTATATAACTCTATGCCGGAGCCTTAATGGGCTAGCTGCAAGGCGTACTGCAGAGAGAAACAGAACTGCGTCATAGTGAAGCCGATGCTGTGAAGAGTGATTTCTTAGACCTAAAACGCGCGATTTTTGTAGTTGGAGAAAACAACGTTATTTTAAGCCTAAGAAATCCGCTCTTCCGTTTTTTTTCCCTCCATTTTTATGTAGTGCACCTTGTAGTTATGCCCTCCAAAACCCATACTGGTGCCAATATGGCGGCAAATGTCACTACTCTTGCTATCAAAGGTCGAGAGGCATTGAATATAATGTGTAAGAACGTCGTTTTCAACTAACTAATGCAAACAGACTATTCAATTAACACATCATGAAAAACCCAACATGTAAAGGTTTTATTAATCTTCATCGCTTTTTTGGTTGCACATGGGGAACCAGGCTCATGACCATCCCACGCGGTTTTATATTTGTGCCCTGTCGTGCTGGGATACAAGTTTTCAATATGGAGGGGGGAGGGGTAATGTTAATGTTAATGGTAATGGTAATGTTAAAAAAAAAATTGAGTCGGTTCAGCCACGCAAGCATGAAATTGCTTTGGTTGATTTAAGGCTCAAAGAAATTAATTTAAACAAATAAAGTTTGGGACATAAGCGAAGGGGGACCAATTTTGGTAGGAAATTTCCTCTGATGTTTAACATGCCCCAAGCTACGTGAGCTTGAGCCCTTATTATATTTAAGGCTATTTATGTCTAAGGCTGTTTATTATGTTTAAGGCTGTTTAAACCTGTTTATGTTTAAGGCTGTTTAAAACCTGTTTATGTTTAAGGCTGTTTATTATGTTAAGGCTACTTTTAGTAGAATATGGAGTAATGCATCCTAGGCAATTAAGGGTATGGAGTGATGCACTCTAGGCAATTAAGGGTATGGAGTGATGCATCCTAGGCAATTAAGGGTATGGAGTGATGCACTCTAGGCAATTAAGGATATGGAGTGATGCATCCTAGGCAATTAAGGGTATGGAGTGATGCACTCTAGGCAATTAAGGATATGGATTGACGTGCCCTAGGCAAGTACGAGTTTGGAGTAATGAAAACCTCCTCGAGCAAAGAGAGATGATCTGGAAAAGGAAGCCAGGAAAAAATAACCTAAAAGGACCACGTATTTTGCAACACACCACATAGAGATCTTAAAATTGGTTTTATATTAACTGAGTTGATGCATGGAAAAATCAAAACGATAGATTTTGTTTTAAAACGGTGTCAAACATTCGTGTTTCTGAAGCACGGAAGTGCGTGGATTGAACGAGCAAAGCGAGCGATTTCCACGTAAACTAAACCTTTTCAATTTCTGTTTCCCTTTGCTCTATTAATCTTTCATCTCTCACCTTCGTAGGAGATGACAGCTGATCATTAAAAAGTGAAGTGATAAGACGTACATGGAAAAATGTACTGAGCAGGACGTAAAGAACAATATTCTTAAAATAAGTAAAACAAAAGAACCCTTATAAAGTGTAAACTAACACAAATTACAAGTGATGTGTGATTCTTGGTGGGTACATTGATTCAGTTACGTTTCTGAGGATATGTTTGCGCTGATTGAGTGAGCGAAGCGAACGAAAATCAGCGTTTCTCATGAGAAACAGTGCTATTCTGATAAATTGCTTGATCTTTTTGCTTGCCTCCTTGGACGTAAAAAAACTATATTGACATTCTCTCGAGATAACCGATATCGCATACTACACTATTATAATTTGCGTGATCGTTTTTTAGTGGAAGGTCTGTATCATAACTGTTGCGGCAAGAAATCTCCTCGAGCATAGCGAGACGACGCGGAATGAGAGAGCGAAGCGAGCGACTTCGCTAGTTATACATAAAAGGAGTGAAACCAGCCAGAAGTCATATCTTAGAACAATCCATACTTGTATTGAGCGTTATTAAATTTGACGCTTACGCGCTATTATAATCACTGGAACTCGCGCTGAACGTCTTTATTGATAACTTACCTCACTTCCGAAATAAGTTTTTGTACCACTAGATTGTCCAGAACTATCTGGGAAGCGTTTTAGCATCGAGGGAAAAAACCCGGGCGGAAGTTGACTGGGATAGCAAAAACTGAAAACTTCTTAGATCGCTCGTGACAACGTAGTGATACAAATAATGACTTAGCACGTGAGAAGACATGTTAACAAAACGGTGTTCAGCCAGGGCCGAAGCGACTGGAGGGGGGGGGGAGTGGACTCCCCCCCCCCCCCCCCCCCACCAAACACACACAGTTGGCAAATTCGACTTGTCGAGTTGGCGAAATCGGACAAATTTTCACTGCAAATTCCAGTTTCCATGAGTACTGGTTAATTATTATCATCATTTCGTCAGTTTGAAAGTGAAGTTTACAATACATTTTTTTTCTATCAGTTTTTGCAACACTTCTGTGTAGCTTGTGAGTAACTGAAACGCTGCTCCTGATCATTTCTGGTTGCTTCCCTGCATAGCTACGACGTAAGGAGTGGGGGAAAAGAAGCTCCGCGAAAATTTCCGTAGTTGGCGAAATTGAAAATTGACTTGGCCGTTTTGTTTGCTACGTCACCACCATAACTTATAAGTATCACAGATAATGTAGAAAATAAAAACAAAAAATGGACAAAACTGTATCCCCACCGAGTTTGAAGTCGTGATAACAATTAACTTCGCGAAAATCGTACACAGTTGGCAAAACTAAAAACTGAGTTGCTATTTTACTTCCTATAGTTCTTTTTCTGTTAGACCGCGTCGCTCAGAAGGAGTCTTAGCGTGGAGAAACTCGTAACTCCCCACCCCCAACTCGTAACTGGTATTTTAGGAGGGTAGAAAATTACTGGCATATTAATATACCAAAACACAACATCAGTGCCAGGATTTAAAACGTTTCTTAAGTAAAGCAGAAATATCAACAAACGCTGAATAAAACAAACTCTGCGTAAGGACTTCTGCCAAGTTATCGCCGTCTAAAGTTGTGATATCAAATAAATCTAAAAAATTAATGCAGAGTTATTTGATTTACTAGTTCGTCTGCTAGTTCACCAGTGCCTTTGTTTTAGTTAAAACAGTAACGTGAACTAAAGCTGTGCTTCATGAAAATCGGGTACAGTTGGCAAAATCAAAAACCAGAGTTGGAAAAATTGAATTAGCTGTTTGATTTTCTGTTGTCCTTTTTCTGTTAACCTATCGCCACTAAATTTGTATTTGTATTAAAAATTTGTTTTGTTAAAAATTTTAAACTTCTTAATTTCGAAGGTCCAAAATTTGACGATAAGAGTTCATAAGATCCCATATTAAAAGGCAAAAGTAACCCAAAGGCCACGAAATGACGGCAAAGATTACCCTACGGAACCGGTAATTATTTATCGCTGGGGAGGCCAGAGGACCCTCTCAAGGGAAGGTCATAAATTTTTCATGTCCCGTTAAAAGGGAGAGGTCAAAAACACACTGACCAACTGGAAAGAGATCATTTTTGTACCACAAAAATAGCACTTTCAGTAGTCAAAATTTCCAAAAACGGCTCAGCTTCTGGGGGGGGGGGGGGGTCACAGGCCCAAACCAACCCAACCCCCCCAGACCCCCCCCCCCTGCTGTTTACAAGGTTTTGAAACTAATAATACTATTAGTGGAAGTGCAGTTTTTACAAAAAACTTTATAGAAAAGTCTTAGTCTTATAGAAAAGAAAAGGCACCTGGTTTCTTGGCGTCTTCTGCATTTCAGGTGCTGACTATGTTAAGATGTGGTAATACAAGCAAACAGTGCGTTCATCATACTTTTATAAGGATCTCGACAAAAGATGGGTTTAAAATATTGTTTTGGGGGTAGTCACATCATTTTTGGACCTTAGGGTGGGGGGAATCAAGGTTTTTTTCAGGTCTTGAAGGGGGGGGGGAGTAATCAAAAACTTAATGGTCACATTTTCATTTCCCACCCCACCCCCACGGCCATAAATAATGACCGGTCCCCAAGATCCCCTGAATGCAATGGAAAAAATTAAATTGGAGCATGTTGATTTCAAATGTGGAAGCTCTTCTCCAATAATACCTCAAGTTTTGAACAAAACTGAGGTAAAAGTTTCGCCATTTCCTTCGTCTTTCGACGCTCCATTATTTAAAAACTGGACCATGTTTTTGTTTTAAAATGTGAAAGTTTTTTTTACAATGATACCTCTAGGCCTATAGTTGTTTAGGATACAACTGAGAAAAAGATTTCATTACTTTTCACCTTTCGATAGTACATTAAAAAAAAAATGTCTGCCCCTGACCTGCTGCCTATGCTAGCACACAGGAGTCGTCATTCATTACAGCCTAAAAGTCCAAAATCTACAATTAAGTCAACCCTCAATCGTCAATGGCCAGCTGGCCTGTTTATATAATTCTAAACTGTACTCGGTTTAATTTAATATGGAAAAAAAATATCTAAAAAAAAACATGATTTAGTTACAATAAAATTTTTTCGAAACCTATCATCCTAAAAAATGAATTAAAGAAATCACCAAAATTTGTTTGACAATTTGTTGCTTCAGTGTTCACTGGAGGCTAGAAACGGGCACTAAAATAGCATAAAATGCTTCAGCTCCGGGGCGTCTTGGGGGCTTACAGCGCTCCCCCAGTCCCCCTAGCTGAGCTTAGCGGACCCCTTCAAAAGTACTTTACTGGCAGCACTACTGGCATTATTTAAACCAGTTGGCAAAATCATAAGATGAGTTCGCAAAATGAGAGGCACCCCCCCCCCCCACCAAGTACTCTTCGCTATGGCCCTGCGTTCAGCGCGACTTCTAGTAATGATAATAGTGATTATAAAAAAAATTAAAAAACGGATTGTTCTGTGACATGACGTCTGGCTGCTTTCTCCCCTTTCATTATCCATGCTGCGCGCGAACGAACGACGAGACTACGAGTCCATTGTGGCGCAACGTTACTGAAGGCATGCTAAGAAAGAGCTAGTCAACTAGTTTCGCACATGACGCACCTGTTTCATCAGTTTCATGCGTTAAGTGAATTTATGACGTGTGTCTTGATTGTGTAAATCTTATATCACCGTGAAACGTCCATTTTAAAAGCGCTGACAGATTCGTTTGCAGTGGATAATAATTATACGAGTTTTCAATTTTAAGACTATAGCGGAGTCTCTCGTGAGCCCCTTTCTTTCATTCCATTAAGTCCCGTTTCCGTCGCCGAGCGTCTCAAAAAGAAGACGCGGGTTAGCTAATGTTGTCGTTCCTACAACACCCTCCCCCACCCCATCCCTCCCCTTCCCCTCCCACGCTCCTAATGCTTAAGTGGAAGTTAGGGTTATCAGAGGTTAACGCCTAAGAGAACCTGGGAGGTCTATTATGAAAATGAATGGTTGTGCGGGTCCTTGCGTCCTGGGGGCTACGCCAGACACTTCAGGTCGGACACAAGCGGTCGTTTGGACTCTGCACCGACTGTTTAGTAAGCGCTGCATACCTTCGCAACGCCTTGTGGAGTGGTCTTTGCGTGGCGGCGTCCTGCAGCGAGATTGTGTGTTTTGTTCTATGGGGTGTAAAGTTTTATTGTACGTATATGTCCAAGAAACCAGAGGGATAAAAATGGCGTACGCATGCGCATAAAGTCTGCCCGTTTCGAAATGGTTTACGGCCTCCGAAAAGGGACTTGAACTGTTCTGTTATGGGTTATTCAAGAGGAAGTATCGGTTGGCAGTCATTTTTGGAATGTTTCGGTTGGGGGGGGGGGGGGGGGGGTGCTGAATTGAGGCTCTATTTTACGTTTCTTTATTTTTTATTTTATGTATTTATGCATTGGACCTTTATGCACTCTGACTACAGCCACATACAAATTTGGTTGAATTGTTCAGTTGAACCAAATTTGGTTGTGGGCCGTGGCTGTGTGCTGTATCTGGGCTGTGGGCTGTGGCTGTGGACTATGCGCTGTGGCTGTGGGCTGTGGCTATTGCAATGCTTTGGAGTGCAATAAACTTACTTGGAGTTTACGCACATTTTAAGCCCAACCACAAGTCCCTGAGACCTCTGTGAGCCGAGCTATAAGTTTTATTTCCTGGTCTTTTTTTCCCCTGGTTTTTCGAGGGGTCCCGGGTTCAAATCCTAGACGCCCCCCCCCCCCCATTTTGTAACCGAACTTGCTGGATTACTTTGAATTTACACACAGTAACGGAAGGGTTGGGTCGAGGATAGGGGGGGGGGGAAGAAGGGTTAAATGAATACGGATGCAAACCTGTTTACGTTGCCTTTTGGACTTAAATGTCACACTGCCTGAGAGGGGAATTGAACCCACGACATTTGAAACCAAATGGCGAGGTCCTACTGCTGAGCCAAACTGACACGGCCTTTAAAAGGATACGTCCGTAGGCTGTGTTAGTATGGCTCAGCGGTTGAGACCTCGGCATTTGGTTTTAAAGGTCGTGAGTTTAGTACCCCGCTCAGGCAGTCTGCCGTTTAAGTCCAAAAGGCAACGTAAATAGGTTTGCTCCCGTAGTTATTCAAGCTATTGAAACAACTTGCCCGACTTAATAAATGATGTGAGAACGAGGTCAAACTCGCTGCTGAATAGGGAAAAGTCATCAAGCACCCAAATTCGTCCAAGGAGTGATGAATAAATGAAATGTTCGTTGAGTCTTCTTTCTCCAAGAGTGTAAAGTTGGTGCGTCCACGTGCACCGGGCAACAAGCGGTCAAGGTTAACGATATCACTGTCACTAGATGGCACCCATGTAGCGGTGCAAAATCTGTGTTTCAAAATGGTCGATGTATAGAAAAAAAGCGCCCGTGATGTCGTTAGGCTTAACTTTACTACCGCTTACTCTCTGATGCACGTGGACGAACCAACTTTACACTCAATAATTAAGGAGGTTCGTGGCTTGTTGGTTTCTTAAAAAGAAATTTATTGGTGTGTTCCTTCGCCTGTCGAAAGTCTGGGCTAGACAGAACTAGATAGCACCGAATGGCTATAGATGCTGTAGCGTCCTTTGGTGGCAATCCCCTTTTGACTGGCTAATAACACGTCATCAACTTAAAAGGACTTACCTTCTCACTGTATTCGAGCATCCTGCTCGAAATTGCCTCATATAATATACTCATGTGGCTGAACCGGCTCAATTTTGAACATTACCTGACTCTTTTGACAGAAGAACTATTTGATAAGGGGAGGAGCCAACCCACAGAGATTTGAACCGGGAAACCTCCGATCATCGTAGCTGCCGGAAAGTTGTCTAGATTTAGCGATATTAACCGCGAAGCAGCATGGTAGTCTCTCACGCCACCCTGGCCAGCAGTGCTGGCGAGGACTTCGGTAAGGTCCCCTTACAAAGGGTTTGACCATATCCGCAAACCTCCAGCTACCAGGCTGAGCTCTCTCACCGCTCAGCCGCGATGACCAACGTAAATAGGTTTGCATTCGTATTTATTTTCTCCTGTGTGTGATTCCTTGGTTCATTTTTAGTTAATTTAATCAATTACAGGCACTTGTGGTTGTTTATTGAAAATATCTCGGTGGCTCAATTAGCATACCGCCTTTAAAATTTTTTTTCGCCGGGACTTTGCGTGCCGGGAGCTCGTCGGAACGCAGGCAGGTGATTGGCGCATTCCCTTTATCTCGTCTTCCGTCGGATGCAGCGTCCCGGATAATAGCAGTGATGACACTCTCTGGACCAAAGGAGGAAACCAAAGGCTTGGGTCTACTTGTATTGCGGCGGTGTTCGTGCGTGGGCCCAACCGACCAACGAACGAACGAACGGACGGCACAATATTAGGAAGGAAAGGACCGGCGGGTGGTCATCCGCATAAATCATGGAAGAACGGGGAAAGGGTGGTGGGGGAGTACGATGGAATGCAGGGAACACAATGCCTTGACCAGGGGATGGAACGCCCGGCACGGATGTCGCCCGCACGCCGCCACTTCCAATCGATCTTTCCCCAGTTCTTAACCTTAATGTATGCAGCAGCCAAAGTGCTGGACCGAACCAAAACATCTATCTTGTACGAGTTGGTGTCCGAATATTGAGCTTGATAGAAGACGAATACAAGGCGTGGGGGGGGGGGGGGGGCGGGGGGATGCCGTGCGGGGGGAGGAGGAGGTTTTAAGAGGGGAGAAGGGGAAAGCAACATGTTTTTTTCTTTTCTTTTCGTGGTCCGTTCTCAGAATTGATGGTGTTGATGGTGGACTGGTTTTCTGGGGAAAAGTGGGGTTGGAACGGGGACGGGGAATTTTCGCTGTAGTGAGAATTTACTTGGAATTTGGATGTATTAACGCCTTTTTCTCCTCAGGAATATCTCGGCGTGATAATTTTTAGTGATGATTATTTTGTCAGCCACCCCCCTGGCATTTTCAGGAAGATAATATTATTATGCCTCGTGTTCATGGCGATTGTGGCATGTAAAAGATGCTAGGAATTTCCGATTGTCTTTCTGCCTAGCTGCAATAGTTTTAAGTAATAGATATCCGTGACTACTCGTCAGTTATCGTCGATAATTGCACTTTTGGGAGAACGCCGCAGTTCAATTCGACGGGATAGGGGGGGGGGGGGACCCGGGTGCAAAGCACGAGTGTTGTTCCCTCCTATCCCCCGAGAATTGAACTGCCCCGTTTCGAGCAAAAGAGCAATTATCAAAGGTAACTACCGAGTAGTCGCGGATGTGTTTTAATGGTAAGTTGTGACGTCAAGCTAACTTCCCCACTTATTTGTGTTTTTAAAGAGTTTTGTTTGTAAATTTTATTTGTGAATCATAATGAATTTAAGAATTTTTATATGCGACTTATGTAAATTCCTGAATGGAAACTTTCGGGTTAGAAGCTTCCTGTGTACGAAGTCAGAGCGAAGGGGAGAGATGGTCCGTTTCTGATGTTTGTGTTTCAAGGCAAAACTGTTTTTTTTCCTCTACTTTTATAGTTTAAATAAGATGAGAGTATAAAATGCGCTATTCGCTTGAGTCTCGTAGGTTTTTAGGTGTATTTCAAAGTGGCGGTAGCCTAGTTTTCGTATCGTAACTGGGACAAAAGGTTCCGGGTTAGGCTTAGCTTACGACATTGTTTTTTTCCGCGTTGGTACCGTGAAAAATATCTCCTGTCGCAACTGCTTCTACACTGATTTTGCAATTGGGTTTACTGTTCTGAACTTGTGTTGTATAGTTTAATATGAAAAGTTGGTCATGGTCGATTAGGGGTTGTGTAAACCCCATGAAAGTTTTAGATTATCGAAAAGGTTTGGGTTACCAAAATTAACCCACGGTGACGTGTGTGGGGGTTTAAGATTAACCGTATATAACGACTACACTTTTAATATTGGGGTGTGTTAGCGTGACGTCACCACCGTGCATTAAATCATTTTAGGACAGTAAGTATATAGTCAAACTCGGTGTGAGGGTAGCCCTCGTCCGTACGCACATCTTAAGCCCAAACACTCGAAACTGTTCTTTTTTTGTTAATTTTTCAATCGGTTTTCCGCAATAAATACAGGAAATTTGCCAAGCCCCATACATAAACGCACGTGCGACGGGCGTTATGTAAAATGTAAACTTGCGTAATGCTCGCGCATGCACGTTCTTTAAATAAAACGGCACGTATCGAATTTCTGAGTGCCAGCCACTGAGCTCCTATCCAGCGAATCAAACCATTTGGAAGAAAGTTTTTGAAATTTATAGTCGTTAAACTGTCACCACACGAAACGGGTTCGAAGTCTTGTTCTTTTTTTTTTTTTCCCGTATTTTAACGATTTTGTCTATCACTATACCGACGACCTGTAAAGACCTGTAAACGATGTCTTTATTACGTACAAAAATCGATGCTTTTGCGCAGGTTTTTGCCTTTTAAAACTCGTTTAGTGATTTTTCAGTGCACCAGAAAGGGGACAACTCGTTTGGGAGGGTTCGGTAGGGGGAAAGACTGAGGGAGATGTAAGTTGGGGAACACAACATTGTAGATTTATTCAAAGTTTTTTAATGAAGATGAGAAAGCAAAAACGAGCGGCTACAGCGACTACCTAGTCGCATCCGGTCTTCTGTACACTTCCGCCACAAGCAATGGTGAGGCGCACACCTCTATCACGCATTGCAACAGCTATCTCTGTTATACAATCTAAAAGCAGCAATGGCCGGTTGAAAATGTGTTTTAGGCGTGATTGCCAGATTTTAAGCCTAATTTTTACCTGCAGCTTTAATTTCGTATGTAGCAGCTAACGGAGATTTGGATTGTATAGCAAGCCTATTCAATTTTGCAACACGAAGTTACAGTGTTACAACGTAACGCGCAACGCAGTCTATATAGATCAGTGGTAGTATGGAAGTAACGTGACTGTCTCCAGTGCCAGAGGTCCCGGGTTCGAATCCGGCCTCAGCCACCCCTGGTAATTTCGGGCAGAGAAGGGCCCTGTGATGTCACCGTGCTCATGTCGATTGTGGCATGTTAAAGAACCGAGTATTTCCGATAGGATTTGCCTAGGAAAATTGACCCTTTCTCCTTCTGGCGCCATGGCTAACGCTGGGTGCGCGTCAAAAAGCTACAGTAGGGAAGTAACGGAAGAAACGCTGTTGATGAAGCCAGCAGCGACTCGTAGCAACTTGACGTTGCCTTGGTTACGTGATTTTAGGCCTAATTTTTTTAACTGCAGTTTTAATTTCGTAAGTAGCAGATAGGCCTAATGGAAAATTTGGTAAGCCTACTCATTCATGCAACAATGCGACGAGAATTTTAAACGAAGCTAAAATCCTTTTGTTTTTACGGCTGCGTGGTTTCCTTAGGATTTCAATTCGACGATCAAATGTTATTATGTAATTTAGTTACGTCGAAGAAGTCTATTAGCTATAAGGAGGTAACGATGTTTTAACTAGCCATGTTATTTAACTAACTTTTGACACTGAATCTAACGTTGTAAACCGTGGTCGTCTCTATCTGGTACCGTTGCGACGTTGAAAAAAGCGGACGGACGGACGGACAAAGTCGTTGCAATAGTCTTCTCAGCCTGAGCCGCACGGTGCGGCTGTACAGAAGACTAAAAAGAGCTAAGTAATTTTAGAATGTTATTAGAATGTTGGAGGGGGGGGGGGGGCGAGAGAGGGGTTTGACTGATGGGCGAACGTTAATGTGATGAGCAAACGATGGTGAAAGGTTGAAAGTTATTTAACGCAGATTCATTGCTGGCAGATTTTTACTGGTCAGTATTTTAGATGGTTACACTCTCCTGCCACGACACAAATCCTTGTAAACTAATGTGGTGAAGGTGAATAGTTGTGAATTCGGTTGGGGCATGACGTAATTGAAATGGGGGCAATTGGGGAATGATTTCCAGTGAGCGATCTAAAATAACAACTTACGATGGCTGCAGTTGGTTTGGAATGAAGGAGGGCTTGAAATTACATTGTTATCCAACAGATAAGCTATTACAAATTGTCGGCTAGCCAATGCACGAACATACATTGGTATTGCATAATGGAATGTTTTGGTGTGTTGATATCTCCTTTGAAGGGCAGAACCATTCGGAACTAGGCGGTCCTTTTTACCAGTTCTGGTTTTTGATATGATTGGTATTACACATAATATTGGAAAAGAATACATTTTAATGACAACAGTTAATGCTTGGAAAGAAGGCCAATTGAGAGATAGGTCTCATATGTAAGGTCAATTGTGACACAGTTGCAATTAGAAACAGTACGAGTGTTCGGGCGAAAGTTGAAACTAATCTCTACACCACGTCATTTTTTTAATTCACCCTTCTTTAGACGAGCTGTCATTCAGTATATAATGAACAAATACAGATGAAAACCTATTTCCGTTCTTTTTTGGGCTTATGTCGAACTGCCTGAGCGGGAATTGAACCCGCGACCTTTATGACCAAAGGCCGAAGTCCTACCCGCTCCGTCGTAATGACAGGGCCCATTATTTTTTTTAAAGGAAACGGCCATAGGCAGGCACATACACAAATAAACAAATACATATGGCCGTATCGTTAGGCTTGCTAGTATGGCATATCGGTGTAGTCTATTGGTCTCAACTCTCGAGTATTCAATTCCGGCTCGGGGTGGTCTGGCATTTAAGACTTAAAGGCGCCGAAAATAGGTTTGAATCTGTGGCCAGCATTTTGCGTACCACGACATTTCATTTTCAATAATCGGGCATTCAGTTTTTTTTTCTTGTTTTTTTTTTCCAAATCCCTATTTGATTATAATTTTCCAAATGTCGTCAGTACACGAAGTTGATTAAATATCTCCTGTAAGTTTTTTATAATACTTTTTTTCTTATTTATCGAATTTTATCGTCTCTCGGAGCTTTCATGTAAAAAAAAAAAAAAAATATGACGTCGTTCACGTCACAGTCACGTCATGTGACATCACCCCCACGTTACTGTGCGTGGCATCCATAGAGCGAGACTTTAGTATGGCGATATATTCCATATCACTATACCTTAGTGTGGGCGATATGAATACCACGCACTGTAAAGTGTGGTGATAGGAAATGTATCGTTGATCGTTTTTCGGTTTGTGAAAGTTAGGGACCGTGCGACAAACAACAAGCTGGCATAATTCCTAGAACACTTGTTATCGTGATACTACCGCCCGATCAATAATTTCGTACGCCTAAAACATCAAGCCATGACCGTTAACACGGGGATGGGTCTATTATCAATTTTTCGTTGCAGAAACGCGCTAAAACTGTGCAGACGGCAGCAGATTCATTTGGAAGGAAGAGTTGGTTAGGGGTTTGAGGAAGTGGAGTCGTCGGTGGGGGTGGGGGGGGGGGCGTAGTATCGAGAAAGCGAGAAGAAGGCGAGCATGCGCAAAGGCATGGGTGTTAGGGGCGTCTGCTTCTTTCTTTTCGTTCTTCATTACGGCCTTTCTTCGGAGAGCGTATATTGGAAAAGTGTCGAGCTGGTGCTTTTTATCGTTACAAAAATGCCTGCCGTCGACCTTCGTTATTTCTAAGTTGCACTCAGATTAAGCGTCCTCACTTCCTACGAACCTTGTGTTTTTTTGCTGTCGTGAGCTACTCCCCCGCTCCTCCTCCTCTTCCTTCACGTCATTTATGAAAAGGGACCCATTTATTAATCGTGTAATGCGTGGACGAACTCCTAGGGGGTTAGGTCATTAAAGGTGAGAATGGTAGGAAGGTTGTTTAGCGACGCTGTTTCAAGTTTTGCGCGCAGATTTGGTCGTGTAAGGGGATGAATTGCAGCCAGAAAGTTGCCAGGGTTCCCACCAACCTGGAGACCCTGGAAAACATGGAAAACTCGGGAAATTTCAACCATGTTTGAAACTCAGGGAAAACTCGGGGAATTCTCTGATTTTTGACAAAGAGTCTGGAAAACTCCAGAGAAGAAAACGAAAGCTGTGCATGGAAGCTAATTCTGAGAGAGATTGCTCTTAATCAACAAATTGCATATATGCAAAAAACCTTCTAAAAAACAATTAAAACACAGCCACGTTGTCATGGGCCTGGGGCGTTTTAAGCATATTTGTTAACAAATTTGTTAAAATAATAATAATAATAATAATATAATAATAATAATGTATAAGTTTGTTGCAAACGCAATCGGAATGGCAAGGACCTGGTGGTCACTGACTGCCATCCGATGTTAAAACTAAAAATTATAAATTACAAAAGTTAAAGCATTTAAAAGTTTGAAACGAAGACGATGGCTCGGCTGCAGAGGAAGGGTTGATGGTATTGGGTTAGGGTCACGAATGCCTTACCACCAAGGTTAGACCTGCCAGGGACACAGTGGTCCCCGATGGCATCGCCAAACGTGTGGGACAAGTGGGGGGAAAAGCCGGGTGTAATTGTCAACGTTTATTAAAAAAAAATAATAAAATAATGCAAATAAAATAACCGTAGGTTAAAGCTTGGTCAAAGCCAATTGTCAATCTTAATACAGATAATAAAAAAAAGTGAAGCAAAAAACATATGTTTTGAAGTTGTAACCGGATTAACACACAGCATACGTAAAACATGATGGTTATCATGTGTTATCAAATGTTATCCAAATGTTATATAAAATGTTATCAAATGTTATACAAATGTTATCCTTATGTTTCTGTATTGACGCATAAATTTTTTTTAATTGGGCTCATTACTTTTTTAACAAATTAAAGTGGTAAAATGTTTTTTTAAGAAATTCTTTTCTAAATTATGGCAAATTACCTGGAAATTGATCTCAACTACTCTGTAAAACCTGCAAAACTCGGAGAAATTTATTTCAGTATTTTGGTGGGAACCCTAAGTTGCTGAAATTTTTTTTCAGGACGATTTCGGTGGGAGTCTATACTTGATGAGCGATAATGTTCTGCCGACTTGCAGACCGAATTATCGGCTAAAATACTCCCGAGTGCTTCTATCAAATCGATAATTTGTGTGTTTTAGCCCGAAACTCCTTTTCAAATTTAATTTCTGAAGGAGTTGAGGGAAATTTGTTGGAAAGGAGCTGAGTGCTAAAACGCACAAAATATACATTTCATAGAAGCACGAGTGAGATTCGGTATGAGAATATTTGTTTCCTCTCTGCAAAACGATTCTGTGAAGTAGCCTAATTGCGTTTTGCGGTTTCGGTTTCGAGTTACGATTTCGATTTTCGATTTATGAAGTAATTTTGATATACGATGTTTAGTTTTACGATGTCAAGATTAGTTTACCTAATCTGGACGATGTTTATCTCTATTTGGCGTAGCTATACTAGCGCCCCCCCCCCCTTCATATTTTGTCAACCAACCTGCAATTTCGTATTGGACCTAAACTACATTTTAGTGCCGCTGATATACCACGTTAAACGTACCCTGACCGAAAAGTATCTTCGTGTCTCTGTAATTCGGCGATTAACGAAAGTGGCTTCGTCGCCTTAACACGGCCATATTACTCCGAACGTTGCCGAGAAGCAGCTTCGTGATTCCGTAAATGTTCGATGATTAAAGAAAGTGACGTCATTTCTCTAATATGGGCATAATGAGAACGAAAGTGAAATCGCGTCCTCTAAGTGAGATATACTGTGTAGATCTGTGGTTTGTTTGTCGTCGACCATTTAGAAACGAGTAAAGCTTCGATCTGTATAATTACTGAAGCAAAAAGCACTGGTGTGATCTTTTCACCGTGGTCTTTCAGTGTAAGTTGGCATGGTGCTCGTTTTTCGGAAAGAAAACAAAAATTCTCGGCTATAATACTCCGTATTTGTCCATGAAACCGATGATTTGTTTGTTTTAGCACGAAACTCCTTCCAGGTTCAATTTCCCATTCCAAGAACGAAACTCGAGGGAAATTTTCCGAAAAGAAGTTGAGTGCTAAAACGCACAAATTATCGATTTCAGAAAAGCACAAGTGGCATTCCGTGCGAGACTTTTTTGTTTTCTACCCGCAAAACGATTCTCCGAAGTAAGGGTACCTTTACGCAACGACTCGCCTTTGCATTCACGCAGCTAGAATTTGATCGTGATAGCAAAGGTGTAGTTGCCATGGTAACAACGCTACCTGGATTAGCTAAATCCGACATTGCTTGTAATCTTATCATCCGTGACAATAAGATAAAGAATTCTGCTAACGAAATAATTTTTCCAGTCGCTTCTGAATCACATTATTGACTGTAGTCGTTGCGAGCCGACAGAGGTAAAACCGCCGCCATGTTGGAATTTCAGATTATTTGCAGTTTCTGGCTGCGAGAATGCAAAGGCGGCCGAATTTCGACTTACGATTTCGATTTTCAAAGTAATTTCGGTTTACGATGTTTAGTTTTACCATGTTTACCTCTATTTGGCCTAGCGATCGGTACTAGCCCCCAACGCATTTCGTCATCATACCTGTAAATTTCGTTTGCTTCAGCTATTGTATTTCGGGATAAGTAGGCCTAAAACTAATTTTTACGCCGTTTATAAACGCAGTTAAAATATAAAGCTCCGAATCTTGACGAGAAGCAGCTTCGTGTTTCCGTAAAAGTCCGACAGTTCACGAATGTGACGTCATTGCCTTAATATGGGCATAATAAGAATGAACGCAAACCGAATCCTCTAAGTGAGATATACTGTATAGATCTGTGGTTTGGTTGTCGGTGACCATTCGGAAGCGAGTAAAGCTTTGATTTATATAATTACTGAGTGGATAAGTGTGGTCTTTTCAGTGAAGTCGAGCATGGTGCTAGTTGTGCAGAAAGAAAACATAAATTCTCAGACAAACTTTCCGCCTTAATCCGTCCATCTTATCTTTAATACTACGTGTTATTACCGTTGAAAGCATTATTCGAGCGAAGTGTAAGTATAGCTAATGTTTATCAGCCACTCGTTCCACTACCAAGTTGATAAAAACACCACGCGAAGCTCTTGGTGTGTTTTTTTTTTCAGTCCGGAATACCACTCGTGAAGGAGAACAATTTTCATTATTAAACCAGAAAAAAAAAAGAATAAAAAGGAAGATAAAAGCACAATGAATTCAGCATAACGATAGAACATGAAGACAATAACAACAAGAAAAAGAAAAAACTCTGAACACTCGATAAAAAAATCCAGAAAAAAAGCAAATCACTCACAAATTACCTCGTAAAAAAGTCGCAAAAAATGCACTCAGAAAATAAAAGTCATGTCATAAACATTTTTCGATAATAAAATAATTAAATGATTTACAGAGAATCAAACAAAAAAAAAATGGGCAAATTACAAACGTTACTATTTTCCCTCCCCCCCCCCCCCCTACAGAAGCACTGCAGAAGCGACAGGTGACTTCGTGAGTTTCAAATCAGTCGGCCTTGACGTATTTTTTTTTTGCTACCATACGTCGTGCTCAGTACTCGTTAGCCTTTTTTTTTTTAAATTAATTCCGTATGGTATTTACGGTTTGGTTTGGAACAATTTGAAAGCTTCGCACAGTTACTCGCCTCAGTACATGCTTTTCCGAGATGACCTGAAAAACGTTACAGTATGTGTTTTCGTAAGACTCGGCAATAAAGAGAAACAAGACTATCGGCCCCCTTACCCCCCCCCCCCCCCCATCCCCCCCCCCCCCATTATTAGTCGCACTACTGATACGTGAGCGCTGTGCCGAATAATGTAAACTACTCAATAACGGTTTATTTTTAATTCCTACTTCAAATAACGTGTTACCTAATCATGGGCGGTGAGGTGATGCTGTTTCAATATCTATTTTTCATCCTGCTATTAAAAACGCTCCTCCCGAACTCTTGAATATGAAAAACAGTTCCTCAGTGTTCACTCCCTTTTTTTTTCGTTTGCTTCCATAAGCTCACAATTAAATTGAGAGAAACGAAATTGCAGTTACGAAGATGGGAGATTATTTACTTGTCTTAATTAAATCACTGGATGGGAACCTAAAGAATTTTGAAAAAAGCAGGAGTGGTGGAGGGGGAGGGGAAGGGGGAGGGGAGGGCGTACCATTCATACTATGCAAGAACTCATTAATTTTTGTTTTTAAACTGTTAAGCGTAAAGAAATGGGATTCTTTTTATACTTTATAAAAAAACATATTAGTATTCAAAACTGGTACTAAAATGTGTCGTAGTTTACAAAGGACGACCGTTACTACAACGACGGGTTAAGCAAAACGTTACCTTTTACACATTTTTACCGGAAAACGCGCGGCAGAATGACGCCATGGGAAGAGCTAGCTACGTTCCGAAATATTACGAACGACAATTTACTCGAAGTGAAGTAGATGAAGTGTAGTTTATGTTCGTGTGCTAAATACAAATTGTGCAATAGATTTGGTACATACGATGTCCGGGAGTAGAAGAGGTTGCTGCCGGTGTGAAAAAATGTGAAAATTTGCTTTTAGTAAAAAGAAAATATGATAAAATGTGAAAAAAAAATACGAGCAGTGGCGTGAAATCAAGGCAAAACGCAAAAACGAATTTGAAAATTCAAGATGAAAGCAGCAAATGCTTGCTGAAACATCGGACTAAAAATTGTGTAATGAATTTGTGAAGCTTGGAACAGATCTGATTTTTTAAGTTGTGTTTTTTAAACTTGTCAGAAATATGTTATTAATAATATAGCGAGCCAAATAAAACATAGGTGCAACGCTATTTTGATGTAAGAAATTTTAAAGGCATCCTGAATTAGCCACTAAAAACAAAACACCGAAATTCGTGAGAATTTGATCACAATTTTGTGAATATGCAGAAATCCCAGTGGGAAAATATTTAATTCGCGGAAAAGTGGCGTTGATGACGACCCGATTTTGCGAATAGCCAGAGTTTTATTTTAATCTTTTGTACACCCGAAACTGCGGAGAAGACTATGGCAATTACTTTGTGTTCGTCGCCTACTCCAACTCTGGAACGGTACCAGATAAAGACAAAATGTTTTTCACCGTTAGATTCAAAAACCAAAAATTGGTTATATAATTAATAAAAAAAAAA
>JAHWFP010191043.1:184800-210438 GCA_023313725.1 Lithobius niger
AGAATTTGTGACAGAGACCCCTGCTGAAACGCCTTAGATTCATTCCTATTAGTTCCGTCTAAGTTTATAGAGGGCGCCATGAGTTTTACGTGGGAATTTCTACTCAGTTTCAGCATAAAATTAAACGAAACGAAACTAGCTTGTATTTAATTATTATTTAGGTTAGCTTGGTTGTAACTTTAGATTTGGGCTGAAAATGAGCAAAAATTACCAGATGGAACGCGTGGCGCCCTCTGAAAAGTCGGATGGAACTAAAAGGAATGAATGTAATACGTTTCAATACGGACTTTTTTAGAAATTTTACAAATTCTCCTCCCCAACCGTAATAATTCTTTAGTATACATAGCTGAAGATCTGTAGACAAATGACCAGCATAAATCTGTAGAAGGGGGGGGGGGGGGGTGACAGCACATAACGGATGTGGCTAAAGAGCAGCAGATAGGAAAGACTTAGCCTCGGTCTGCCTATTACGTACGCAAGTATGCAATCGGGGCAATCGAACTTGGGTTGCAAGGATTACGTGGAACAGGAGCGCTGGCGTGATCATTTGGGCCAAGCCATCGATTGGGAGGCCCGAGGTAGGCTTATCAGTAATCCTTGTATTTAAATTCAACAAGTGAGGGGGGAGGAAGAAAAGTGGCTGTGGGAGGAGGGGCGGGGGAGAAGAAGGAGGCTTTTTAGGGATTTGGCTAGAGGGAATAAGAAGGAAGAAGGGCTGGGTGATTTGAAAGGTGCATGCGCTACACGAGCGGGTCTTGCTTACCTGCCTCTTTTTTTTTTTGAAACGGGTGAAATTTTTGAGTCTTTTGGGAGCGCGCGGGGAACGCTTCCGTTTGGCGCAAATTAGGAGAGGAATTGAGGGAAAGTGCTGGCGCAAATTTTGTGCCGATGTAGATACAGGTCCCGCTGCAATGAGTGCAAATGCGCCAGCTTTTAGCACTAAGTGAAGGTTTTAGCCGAAGCAGCGAGCGCGCGTTTCGTGCACAGCGCTGCTGCCAGAAGAAGCAACCCCTAACAGGCCGTTTGGCCGCTTCACTGCAGGGTTCGGGTGTGTCGCCGGTAGCTACTCCGTTGTAAAGGGCGGTGCTAATGAGACTGACCGTAAAAAAGCCGTGTCACGTTGTAAGTTTTGAAAAATGGTCATTATTCATAGTTTTTAAAGTAAACATTTATTGCGTTTTTTGTTTGGTTTTTTTTTGCTATT
This sequence comes from Lithobius niger, assembly GCA_023313725.1. Lineage (NCBI taxonomy): Eukaryota > Metazoa > Arthropoda > Chilopoda > Lithobiomorpha > Lithobiidae > Lithobius > Lithobius niger. The sequence continues at coordinate 186,005 of JAHWFP010191043.1, forward strand.
TAAACGTTCAAGAAAGTAGTGAAATTAACGCCTTATTCTTCACTGTTGACTTTGTGAAGAATTAATCGTTGAGCTAACTGCAAGTGGCACTGGATATACGCCAAGGTAAAAACGTTTGAATTGTTAAATTTTTTTACAATAAATAAATTTTATTCTTTAAGAATCCCGAAGTGATCGTGTATGGGTTGAAAACAATGTACAGCATTATACAGAATACACCAAAGAAGGTCACTTATGTTGTAACATTCAGTTAGAAAATTAATTGGATATCATAATTTTAATAAATAAAGTATTTAAGTTATTTTTTACATATTTACATATTTAAAATCAGTTAGGAATTCATAATTGTGTTGTATAAACTATCAATTAATATTAACCATAAATTAACCAGTGTGTTATCTCTTTTTTTTTTTGCATGTTTAAAACTGTCCAGCTTTAGAAGGTTTAAAGGGATTTTATTAAAAAGTGTTGGTATATAATGATTTTGGCACATGGCCCCATAAATATTTTTAATAAGTGGTATTTTAAAGCTTATTGATGGATCCCTTAGAAAGCCATTTTTAAAGATGTCCTTAAGTTTGTATTCAGACTTATAATAGTCGTTTAAAATAATAGTGTAATGACTTATACTCGCAAGTTTCGAGGTGAAAACCTTTGACAATCTTTGACTTTTGGATTTGCGTGATCGAACTGTGAATATAAGTCATGAATTTGAACGAAAGTAGAAATGCTAAGTCGATCGATTTTTCCGGTATTCAAAAATAGTGTAATCCTTTAAATTCGTAACATTTAGTATTTTGTATATTTGAATAAGACCAATTGTTGGCTCATGCTTCCCGTTCCTACCAAAAAGAATTTTAATGAATTTGTTTTGAGCTTTTTGTAATATTTCCAGAAGGAAATGAGATGCCTGGCCAAAAACCTCAATACCATATCTGATTTGACTATTAATCGAAGCATTTAACCAATTTTTTTTTACCTTTTTCATTAAGAATGGTTTTAACTTTATAAATAATAGGCATAAGGTGTCTTAATTTCTTAATTACAGCATTAATGTGTACTTTTATGTTTCCATCTCGTTTCAATAAGAAGACCAAGATAGTTTATCAAGCAAATACTGCGAGTGCGGAATTTTGTTGGATCTAAAATGCTCATTTTGTATTTTTTGGGGGGATTTATTGGCAGCTGCTACAATTTTTATCAAGTGAAATCTTTTTGTTTCCAATTTAAAACCTTATTGTACGTTTGGCAGAGTAAAGGGATCGGACAACACGTTTTTAGGTCTTAAGAATCGGCTTAAAAACGATTAGTTTCCCCGAATAACATTTAAAATAATTGTTGTTGCATCGATGTGTGATTAATTTTTATGTTTGCGAGTCAAATCCACGAAGCTCCTTGCCTAATTTCAATGAATTTTAATGATTTAATGATTTAGATGACGTTTTTTTTTAATTTATTAAATATACTGCAGTGACCACCCAAGACGTGCTGGTAAATTATTTTATTAACCTTGGCCCACATATGGATAAGTGGTTAATAAGTGTCATTAATTCATGACACAAAACACAAATAAAATGAAAACACACACTTTGAAGAACAATTGCAAGGCAATAAAGATTAAGTTGAAGAATCCAGGCTGACATGGACACCTAGCAATTTATTAGATTTAATTACTGCGCATTTTCGGACACCACTGGTCCCTCATCAGGCGAACACCAACAATAAGAAAAAATATGAAATTACAATGTTGAATAAAGACACAGAACAACAGGTGGCTAAGTGGTACAAACCTAAAACAATTAAGCCATACAAGTGGTGGCACCTGATGAAACCAGTGGGATCCGAAAATTCGTAGTAAGTAATCTAAAAAATTGCTAGATATCCATATCAGCCTGAATTCTTCAACTTAAAAACTTATAAAATATACACACTAATGTTTTTATATTGTATTTCGTTTAATTGTTTTAATATTTAAAAAATATTTTTTATGGTTGTACTGTGCATACCGCTTGTTAGATGACAAGTTAAGCAAACATAATTCAATCAATATTATTTACAAATTTAAGGAACAACACATATTAGACCTCCTTAGAGCTGTGCTTACATTTGTAAGCAGTCCGGTTCAACACATAATTTACGGATTTTTTTTTAAAAAAAATTTTAAAAAGTTTTTTTTTTTTTTTTTTTTTTTTTTTTTTTTTAAGTTTCAAAATGTAATATTTTAAACACATATTTAAAAATGTGTTTGTAATTTTTTGAATGAACTGCGGCCTGTATACTATTTTGCTGACCATACTGATTTCTCCAAATTTGGAGAAATAGTTTCCTGGTAGAGTTCCTTAAATTCTTAGGTTTTGGTACTTTAATCGCTTTGTAGCTTTAATCAAAAAGGCTTTGAGCAATTGCAATATCATATCATTTCTTAATTGTTTGAAGGTTAATATTTTGTGCTAAACAAAATGATTTTTGGTCATTCTTTGTTTTTAGAAGCAAATATTTCTTTAAACAACTTTGTTTTGAATTGTTTGAATTCTCGTAAGTAAACTATTTGTAGTAAAATCATAAACTATACATTCATATCTAAGTTACGATTCAATCCAGCAAATTAATGTACACATAATATAAAGAATATCAAATTAATGTACAAATAATACAAAGAACCGCAAATTAATGTACAAATAATATGAAGATACGTAAATTAATGGACAAAAAATGTAAAGAATCGCAAATTAATGCACAAATAATATAAAGAATCGCAAATTAATGTACAAATAATACGAAGAACCGAAAAGTACAAATAATATCAAGAATTGCAAATTAATGTACAAATAATATAAAGCTTTGCAAACTAATGCAATAAGTAACCGTACATTAATGCACAAATTGTTTATTACTAATGTTTACAGCTAATTTCGTTTCTTTAACCGCGACTCCAAGGCACACATGTAAAAATTGCACCTAACCCTACTGTCTTTATTACCAAACAGAAAAAAACATGCCTTTTTAAGTTCAAGAAATTAGGATGTTTCGTTTTCGTCTTTATTTAATTTCAGCTTCTCTTTTCGTCGAGCCAAACTCATCAGTAAGCTAAGCAGGACGCCATCTTTCTTTTTCCCGTATGTATCGACAGTGAAACAAAACGCCATTGGCTTTGAATGCTGCCATTAAACTCTGCTCCTGGCGTCTCTATCGTCACGATGTAATCCAATTGCTTAGTGCCATCATGTAATCCAATTGGCTCATTTGCCTAACACGGATTGGTTGGTTATAGCGCCTCTCTCGTTCTCTCTCTCGTCCGCGCCAGCTCTCGGTTTCAAATGAAGCGTCGTTTAGGATTAAGTTGACATACAAAGGCACTCTCGCACTGGATTTAGCCGTTTACAAAAGGGCTCGAAAGGTTAGGGAAAAAAAACACTAAAAAGAGATTAAACATGTAACCCCCGTGATTGACAAGTTTAGAGAACGTGTTAGTTATAATTAACGAATTATGCTTTTAACTGCTTAGCCGGAGAGCGAATCACTTTTGAACGCAGTACCTGAGCTGATGATCGGTGTTTGTATGAGTCGTTTTGTGGCTGCTTGACTAAACGACAGCACTGAAAAACGGTAAAGAACTAAACGTCCTGTAGCATGTAAACGGAAAGGAGACGACTTGACTGTATAGAAGATTGAAGAATTGAGCAAAACAACAACAAAAAATGACGAATGTGTGTGACAAACGCTTAGCTTATATTGTAAAATAAAAACCGAGAAGTGCTGCAGCAAATGAACGAACAACGTTTCGAAAAATACAATTTTTGTCATTCGTTGCCATTGTATTTTTCGAAACGTTGTTTGATGTATGTATTTATCTGATCTTTGTTAATTCTAAGCTGATTTGATACCAGTTCGACATAGCGAAAACCGTCACTATGTTGAAATTCTTTAATCTGCGATAATTCGAAGCGAGATTGGTGCCTAAGGGCGCGTTTATGCAACGACTCGCCTTTCCATTCTCACGGCTAGAATTTAATCGCGAAGGCAAAGGAGTCGTTGCCATGGTGTTGTTGCTAGGATAAGCTAAATCCGACATCGTGTGAGTAAGCGCTTGCAACCTTATAATCCATGACAATACGGTAAAGAATTCATCCTGACGAAACAATTTTCCCAATCGCTTCTAAACTCGCATTATTGGCCGTTTTCGTTGTGAGCCGGCATAGCTAAAACCACCTATATCTTAGAATTTGAGATAATTACTAGCTTCTAGCTGAGCGAATGCCTCAACGGCGAGTTATTACGTAAACGCGCCCTAACTCAGTTTGTCAGTCTGATTCGTTCTGGGTTGTGCAAAAATTATCTTATCGTCTTGAGCTTTGGTGTGGGGGTGAATAATTTGAGTCACTATTCCCGAAATCCCATTGTTTCGAAAAGCTGTGTGTTTTGCACTGCGCATTATTAACAACAACAACAAAAAAATGAAATCGTATGCTAGAATTCGACTGGAAGGAAGGCCTTGTTGCTATTCAGTTTCAATTTTATGGATCCACATTTTCTATACAATTTTCCTTTTTTTTTTACGACAAAGAAGAAGGGCGGCATGTGTGCTCCTTCAGTCAAAAGTATTTATTCTCTCTCGATCCGCATCAACTTCAAAAATGTAAAAAACTAAAAGTTTTCCACGGAGGAGATTTTTTCACCCCCTTTAAAAATCTCCCATTCTCTCGGTGTGAGTGTAGCGGAATGTGAAATTTCCCCGAGTCGTTTTGCCTAGCGTATTTGTCCGTCAGAAAGTCTAGCGTGAGACGTGTGTGTCGGGTGGTCCACATCAATCCACTGGTCCATGTTTCATAACGCCTTCGTCTGTCTGCTTTGCATGACGCCAGGTCGTGACTAAGTTGACGTTCGCTGCCCGACGTCGAATGCCTGGAATTGACATGCTGTTCGCATCCACAACATCAATGTCCCATGCCTCCGTGAGCCGTGACTGAGTAGCGCCTTATACGCCCAGTCTAGTACGCGTGAACAGCGGCGGACTGGTGTTGTAAGTTTAAAGGCCGGTTGCCACTAAATTAGCATTGCAGCATAGGCCTATCGAGTTCTCAGTCGCTTAGAACTTGCATTATTCAGTGTTTTCATTGCGAGTCGACGTAGCTAAAACCGCCGCCATGTTGGAATTTCAGATGATTTTTAGATTGTAGCTGCGAGAATGCAAAGGCGACAGGGGATTTTCTTTATATTTTTCCCCTGGCGCCATCTAGTGTCATCAGTATCGTTAATCTTTACAGCTTGTTTCCAGGTACACGAGGGCGTACCAAATTTTTACTCAATAATTAAGGAGTCACGTGGCTTGTTTGTTGCGTTTAAAAGTTTTGCTTTGTGCATTCCTTTGCTTCCTGCGAGAGAGAACTCGATAGGCCTAGATGCTGCAATGCTAATTTGGTGGCAACCGGCCTTTAAGGGAGCGTTTTTGAAGTGACTCGCCTTTTCATTCTCGCAGCTACAATCTAAAAATCATCTGAAATTCCAACGCAATGAAAACACTGAATAATGCAAGTTCATAGGCGACTGTGACAATTTCGTCAGGAGGAATTCTTTTATGTTATTGTCACGGATTATAAGACTTAAAACATTTACTCAAACGACGTCGGATTTAGCTAATCCAGATAGAGTGGTTACCATGGCAACGACAACTTTGCCATTACGTTTAAATTCTAGCTGCGAGAATGCAAAGGCGAGTCGTTGCGTAAACCCGCCTTAATTCCGGATCTCAAACGTTGAATTTACTCCACCCCAGCGAAGTTGCTCTGATAACGCAAATTTGTGAAAGCTACCAAGCTCAAGGTCTACAGGACGTCATATTGTAACAACCCATTCACTTTAAAATTTTATGTTAATTGTTAATAAGAGAAGATGACATGCGATCAATCGTTTTAACAATATGTAGCATACAAATCACCTCATCAGTAATGGCTCGCGCTTGCTTGGTCTCGTGCCTTGTTTCCCCCAACAATTGGTCTTGAATCGAAATAGAATTCATCGCCACGAGCCTCCAATCGACCCACATCCAAAGGTAATTCCGGCCTAAATAACTAGAAATATTTCCCCTCTTTGCCGCAGTACCCCAACCTTAAATTCAGCCTGGCCAACCGTGTCGCCTCTGTTTCGCTGCAACCCTGTAGCTGCTTAATTCACCATTCTAACAAAAGAATAGCCCGAAAGCTGTTATAATTCCACTGGCCCTAAATAAGCTTTGAACCCATGGCATTCCATTGAAGGCCCTAAGTCTAGGCAAGAGCCGCCCCATTAGTCAAGGCAAGCCTGAGCAAACTAACTGTCGTATTAATAATTAAAACTTCACCAAAACTGAACGACGACTATTTGCCTTATTCCGTCAGCTTAGTTTGTTTTGGAATTTACTCAACCCATTGCATGGCGCCGAGTAATGTTGGTTAGCTAGTCCCTTAACCGGACCCGGAAATCCTTTCCACCGGCCCACGCTTGATTAAATTTTAAAATACCCATAAGATGAGGGGGGGGGTCGGGGGAAGATCGGGCGGGGATAGAATACGCCATCAACCCTTTTCATTTGGCGAGCCCCTTAATCTCTCCCCCACCTTCGCTCCATTGAAGCTGTTTTGTAGATCGAAAATTCGATAATTTTCCAAACAGCTATTTCAAAGTATATTATGCTCAAGCACCCACACCACACGTTGCGTTTTGCTGCAAAAAAAAAAATCAACTTACACACACGCAATCTAATCAAAATGTACGTTTCAAAGGATGTACATTACATATGCATATGTATTCTATACATACTGTATATACAAGGCGTGGATGCGGTGCGGTTGGCAGGGCTACAGCCATGCCACTTATCACCTATAAGAAGATCCGATATTGCACATTGCAACTTGACTGTCTTGTTTTCCTGTTCGTGAATAAAGTTGAAATAAATGTTAGTACAATTCTTTTTTTTTTCTTAATAAAGTATGAAACTTAATAAATTTCCACATTTCCTGATTCAAACGAAAACTTTAAGACAACCTAATGCGTAAAATAAACTAAATCCGAACACTTCCGGTTTCGGCGAAACGAAAAATCGAATCGCCATTTGCAAGCAATCTCCTCCTCTCCTCATTCAAAATCATAGTTGCCATATCTACAGATTAGTCTGTATTCATGAATTTCCTAGACATGGAGAAATTCTCATTTTTAGATAACTACAGATTTGTTTTGTTCAATTTACAGACATTTGCGCCAAAATTTTAGACTATTTTTGTATGCATCAGATACAGTCTCTGTTTTTACTTTAAAATTGTTGATGCATAGTTATACATATTAAGTGCTTTGAACATTTATCGTAGGCGTTCACAGCGTTTTCCGGGTTTTTAAAAATTGTGATGTAGACTGGCCGCAAACAACGCATAAACCAAGCAGCTTTTCGGGAAATTTCCTGACTTCCTGATAGGCCAGTCCACGTCGGCTCGTGAACTAGGAGTGCCGAAGCGACAAAACTTAAGTTAGGTTGCTACACCCGATATAAAATATTGTGTGTGCATGTCTTGATTATCGCAGAGTCAGGACAACAACAGTAAAAAGTGAAAACATGCTTTTATTTCGATATCTAAATTTCGTCGACGCTGTTATTAACAGAGGTTATTTTGCTTGCATTGCTAGTCTTAGTCCCGTTAGATCGAGTGGATTTAGAGTCTGATTCAGTATTCCGAGCATTACGTGTCATCAGCCTTTTGTGCTGATTGAAAGTAAACAAAGCAGAGTGTAATACAATCAATAAAAATGGCTGTAAGTTTTTTATAAAAAGTTATTTTTGTTTGTTTGAACTCTTAATATATTTAACCTGCTTCCCAAAATCCTATTGTCCAAGAGCCAAAAAAAAAAAAACGTTTGAGGTTCACAACCCGGGCATGTCCCCAAATATTTCCGATGTAACGCTTTTTAAAGGAAGAGCTGCAGTCCATAAGGATACGAGCTCTAATGCTTTTTTCCTAAACGGCGAAGCCATTTTTTGCTCGGTTAATTACGGTAAGTTTGGTTCAAGGCCTTTCTCTGTTTCCGTCTGGGTCCTATGGTTGATTCCAGGGAGCGTTAGGACCAGAAAAACGACAACACTCTCTGTGGTTCATGTCTTCAAAGGTTCAGTGTCAGTTTGGCTGTCAGTCGTTAAAGTTATATTCCGATTTTAGTCTTGTGTTTTAAAAGAATTGGCATCCACTGCGGCTTGGTTTTCTGAGTTTATCGTTTAGCCAAAGTCTGGCACGAACGTCTCATTTGGCGTTGAGCTTCGATATTTGTACTATTGGGGGGGGGGGGGGCAGCCCAAATGCGCATGTGCGAGGGCAGGGGGGGGGGCAGCCCAAATGCGCATGTGCGAGGGCAGGGTATTGCAACAAGGTTTGCAATACCCAGTCAATTGCCTCGAGAAAGGAGGTGCCGGTCTCTTTTCAAAAGTAGGCAGTAGTCTAGTCTACTTGAGACATGCTATAGCTGTCTAGAGAGAACGGTAGCTATAATAACATGCCTACATAGCAAATAGGATAACCTGTTATATCACTGCTGGCATGCAATGTCCGTAACTACACCTTGCAAAAGGAATACTGAATTCGACACGGGTTCCATCGTATGTAGCGTGGCACAAAACCAGACTGGTTTCAGCAAGCTAAAAACCAGAAACTTCTGCTTGTTTAGGGCTCCAGTCTACTGAACTAGCTGACGCCCGTGCTACGCACAGGTGGTGTTGACTACAGAGTTAGAAACACTGCTTAGGTATGGTAGCTCATGTGTGTGTCCACGTTCTACCGAATTAAGTTTCTGCAAATTATTGCGCACATTGGCCAACAGACGCTGATTTTCGTTCGTTTCGCTTAATCAATCAGCGCATCATGTAACCCAAATCCCCCCTCCCCTACCACTGCTAATAATACTATTTTTCTAATTATCACTTCTATTATATTCTACCAGCCATGTTCATGTTGATGTTAGCGGTAATAAAAAGGTTCAAGACGGTCTCAATGCTAATCATTCTAGAAGCATGCTGTCCTGAAAAGCCTTCCTACGAGAGCGCGGTGCCGATGCCTGCTGCCTGATCTCTTGTGTAATTATATATATAGATGGTGGGCACCCAGATTTAGGTCACTTGATCACTTGAAATCCAGCTGCTGTACGTGAGAGCAGCTTGATTTCAAGGGATCTAATGGGGCTATTTCTGTAGAAACGTAAGCGAAATCAACTTCTCTGATGAAGACGTCGCCCATGAAATTTAGATATCTAAATATAAGCATGTTTTAATTTTCCATTCTGCGCCTGGTGTGATCTGAGGTAAACTAATATCATCTAACCTTTCTTAAGGCCATTTTAAGGAGATTTTAAACTAGATAAAGTCATGCAAATACCTGATCCAGATGGAATGTTTCATGCCCTTTTTACGTCAATGTAGTATATTATATTTGTGACTAAAACCCATCATTTCTATGCTTTCCATCCGTAACTATATCTGCTGCCTGGGTTGGGACGATATCCTTATCCGTTAAGGATGTGAGAAAATTGGAAGTTCGAGTCGATTTCTGCCTTGGACTGAAGCACGATTTGTCACGTTGTGCGAAAGTTCGAATGTGTCGATATTTTTCGTGTTTTTCGTACGACGCGTTACTCGTCATTCTCAGAGATCCTTACTAGTTAAGGTAATTGTTAACTACAGTTTTAATTTCGATATTTCAATCAGTCAGTCGATCGCAGATATCGAAACGTAGCCAAACAGATCTGCTCGTTTAAAGTCGATCTTTGGAAAGATCTAACAGTCAAGGAGAGGAGAGGTGAACAGCCTTATGCCAACTCGCAGTGTAACTTGTTTACTTTAATTTTACAATGCTGAAAAACTCGAAGTCGACACTCGAAGCTCGAATCATTAGCGAGGCACTCAACTCGACTCGGAATGAAATAATTCAGGGTTCAGACAAAACCTGGAGAACCTGTGGTAATCTCAGGGAAAATAAATAAGAGTTAAAATCTCAGGGAAATTTCAGGAAAAACAAGAAATTTTGGGAAAATCAGGGAAGAGGACAGGGAAATTTTAAAAAATGCCTTTGTGCCTGATCAGTAAGTGCCATGGGATCCAATTTCCAAGATCAGAAACAAAATCCTAGGCTAGTATCAAATATTTTAATTTGTGCTTTAATATGTTGAAGTATTTTTCATATACGTTCAATAGACCAAATCTTAGGCTGGTACCAAAATCTGTGTTGAAAATGTGTTTAGAGACTAGTCCAGACGGGACTAAACAGCCATTTTCTGGAATGTTGGATTATTTTCGCATAATATTAATAAACACATGAGCTACTTACTACCTGGAAACACCTGGAAATGTCAGGGAAATTGAGAATTAAAAAATTGTCTGAACCCTGTAATTGTCTTGCACTACCGTACTATCTGTGTTCTAGGAAGGAAGGTATCGTGGTTGTAGCTGTGTTGTTCCCTGTACTTTACATTGTACAGATTTGTCGGGAAAACATTGGCTAATTTTAACAAATGTGATAAACCACACGTCGGGATACGTGCCCCTTTTTTTCAGATAATTTCATGTTTTTAAAGGGGTTTGCAGGTTGTTTGGGCATGAAATAGGGATGGGTCAGTTTCATTTTTTGGACTTCGGTTCCGGTTTTGGTTTTCATGCCCACAAAACCACGGTTTCGGTATCGGTTTTTGCCATCCTCCACCCCAATCAGACATTTCGAGTTTTTTTCTTGTAACAGTAATTTTACTAGTTTCTAACCCGCTCCTGCTTTCACTTGCAGCAGCGTCATAGACCATGGGTCTAGCTGTGGCACCATTTTCCTCTACTATTTTTTTTTTTAAATCATGACCAGGATCATCTTTTGATGAGAAATATGTGTAAAAAATGATAATTATTTAAAAATTTCAAAACAACAAATTAATCTTTGATTTTTAGAACACCATACGAAAAACCGACTCAAAATCCGAATCGGTTTCGGTTACGGTTTTCAGTAAAAACCGAAAATCCGGTTTCGGTTACCGACCCATCCCTAGCATGAAATATCAGTCAGTTAGTATGTGAGTAAGTAACCTCCTCGAGGGGAAGCGAGACGACGCCAATGGTGCAAGTGAAGTGAGTGAAATGGCAAGTTGTTGTTAAGTTTCTCAGTGCACGAGAACGAGTATCCTGGTGGTTGGGAGTGCTACATAATGATGACGGGTTGGCTAACTCTTTCACCTATTCCTCCCCTCCTCCCCCCTCCACCTCCTCCCCTTCACTGTCTGTCATTCGGAATCGGATGTAGGGAGGAATTCGACGGTCTCTTCCTGGCCGTGGAAGGAAGGCGGGCGGGCGGACGAGGTCGGGCGTATAATTTCGTGTGGCACCGAGGACGGAGAACGAGGTGAATTTTGGAGTAGGTACGAAAAATTGAAGTAGTCGTCGGGCGCTTGGGTTGGAACCGAGTCATTGCGCGCGCGGTGCAAGTCTGTTCGGCCGGCCGGAAATAGAACGAGAAAAATAGAGGGAGAAGAGAAAAAGGATATATAATATACAGCTAGCAATCGTAGGGGCGCCAAGGATCTGAATTAATCACGCCCCCATTTTTCGCCTCGGAAACCGTTCTGTTTTTTTTTTTCCGTCGATTTGATCCGCTTGGGAAAAAATGTGTTGGACGGGTTTTAAAGACGGAGGGAGGGAGGGGAAAATTCTGCCCCAGTTGAGGCAGAAGGAAGGGGAATGTCAACAAAATCAATTTTGGTCTGGATACTTCACGGATGATTTTGGGGAATGTGAAACCGTCGGTGAAGTGTAGATGCTTACGATTGCCGCTAACATAAAATATGCAGCTGCAGTGACCCTTCCGCCTCTTTCGGACCACTTCCGCTTCATACTTCCGGTCTTTTTTTTTTGTTAATCTGTATAGCCAAGAATTTATAGGGTTGTGGAGGAGAATTTGTAACTCAAAAAAGTCACTATTGAAACGTCCTAGATCCATTCCAACTAGTTCCATCCGAGTTTTCAGAGGGCGCCACGTGTTCCATCTGGTAATCTTTGCTCATTTTTCAGCCCAAATCTAAAGTCAACTAAATTACAACTAAGCTAAACTAAATAATAATTAAATACAAGCTAGTTTCATTTAGTTCAGTTTAATTTTAGGCTGAAAACTGTAGAAATTCCCACATAAAAGTCGTGGCGCCCTCTATAAACTTAGACGGAACTAATTGGAATGGATCTAGGACGTTTCATCATGGGGTCTCAGTCACAAATTCTCCTTCCCAACCCTAGAAATTCTTGGTATAACTAAGATTGTAATATTTGTCTGTTTGTTTGTTTGTGTGTCGCCAGATTTCCGAGATTCCCACTCCTAATTCTCTTAAAATAGCAGTGGGAAGCTCGATAATCTTAACTCTTTCGTTTGTTTTGAAGGACAGTCAGACGGTAATGTCTGCATTAAGTCATGATTCGAACTCTCTTTTCAACAAAGAGCCACAGCACTGATGACGTCACGTTTTTTTCAGTCACAGTATTTTCATGCAAACGGAATGTAGGGCTCTATGTCTTTTGATCCTGGACCGAACTAAATCTAATGAAAGCTTAAGCGACTGCTAAAGAGATATAAGGGTACGTTTATGCAACCACTCGCTTTTGCATTCTCGCAGCTAGAAGCTAGAAATCACCTCAAATTCCAACATGGCGGCGGTTTTATGTCTGCCGCCTCGCAACGAAAACAGCAAATGACGTGCGTTCAGAAACGTTTGGAAAAATTGTTTCTTCATGAGGAATTCTTTATATTATTGGCACGGATTATAAGACTGCAAGTATTTACTCAAACGTTGTCGGATTTAGCTAATCCATTTAGCGTTGTTACCATAGCAATGTCACCTTTGCCACCTAGCTGCGAGAATGTAAAGGCGAGTCGCCGCGTAAACGCGCCCTCTCAGTATTTTCAGGCAAATGGGAAATAGAGCCGAAATGAAACTTTCTGAGCTTTCAATTTATACGTCATAGCATTTACGTCAAACAGGAAATTACAACAATGATCTGTAAAACCGGCCATATACGGGGGGGGGGGGGGGCTGCCCTAGTTTTAACAAATTTTTGGACGCTGAATCTAATGAGGAAAACCGTTCCACAGATGAAGGGCTCACTTGTCCATCTGGTACTCCGTTTGTCTCTATCTGGTGTTGTCTGGATCCGGGTTACGCCGTTTCCAGCAGTAATGACATTAAGCTTCAGGCTTTCATAGGAACTAACTTAATGTTGCAGCGTATTAACCTCGATATCATTAATATTATTTATACAATATTCAAATCTTGTATTGATGTATCACTTCCTGTGAGGCGTTGGCTTGTATATTTTCTATTTCTTTAAGAGGTGAATTGATTTCAATAATGTGATCACTTTTTTGCGTTCATTTTTTTTTTCTGCAATTCATTGGTTTGAAAAACCTTGAAAGAAAACAATCATCAGACAATAAAATAAGTCGCGAATCGCTTTGGCCTCAATATACTACAATTCTCATCGGCAAAATGTTTCGATAATACTGCCATGAATACAAAAGTAGGGAAACTTTTTTTTGGTAAAAAACATTATGGTCTGATTCGTTTATCCGTTTCCGTTTCGAGGTATAGGTCGCGTCCTGTACCAGATTTTTATGATGGAATAACTAAGAATAGTGTAAGTAAAAGTAATTGTATCAAGCCGTGTTTTTTTTGTTTTTTTTTAACACAAGTGATACGATGACGGTAAATGATTCTTTAATCGTTTGGTGTGGCAGTCCGACCTTCACGAATTTATGGTTTCATAAAATAAGCACGGTAATGGATATCAGTGAGAAATAGGCGGTTAACCGGAGATAATTGCTCGTTTTCGAGAAACGGGCAGTCGAATGTTAAAGGAAGTGGGGGAAAATCTCACGAGCACATACCACGAATGATTTTTTCAGACCCCCGAGACAATGGACTGCCCCGTTTTGAGAAAACGAGCCGTTATCGCCGGTTAACCGTCTATTTTTCACGGATATGTGTTTTAATGGTAAGGTGTGACGCCAAGCTAACTTATCGACTTATTTGAGTTTAAAATTTTTTTTTATTTGTAACTTTATATGTGAATGATAATGCATTCTTACTGTTCCAGTTTCCAAATTTCGTGTTTACGGTAAGGCCGTATTATTTCAACTTTACTAGTTTAAATGAGATTAGAATTATAAAATGCGCTACGGGCTTGAGTGTTAGGCGTTTAGGTCATTTGCCTCCACAGAAGCCCCGCAAGGGGGGGGGGGGGCGTCGAACGAACGTCTAACTGGAAAATCGTCTAATGAGATAATTGTCTAAAATCTGCCTAAATAAAAAATCTGGAAAAGCATCTAAACGGAATATCGTAGAATGGATAATTGTATAATTGATAAACGTCTAACTGGATTAACGTCTAACTGCGGTTTTTGATGTTATATGTATAGCCGCAGCGAGCGCGGCAGCATAAGCGAGGCAGGGATATTAGACGATTTTCCATTATACGAATTTCCAGTTAGACGCTTTTCCATTATGCGAGTTTCCTGTTAGGTGATATTCCGTTATACTGTTTTCCGTTATACTGTTTTCCGTTATACGTTCTTCCAATTATGCGATTTTCCAGTTAGACGATTATCCCTCACCCCAAGCAAGGACGTGTTTACAAATCTTGAATTCCGTATGACCAATTGTGGTGTAAGTTCGTGCTTTATTTTTACAGAATTTTCCAAAACATTTCTGTTGTTTTAAGAAATTGATGACAAGTGCGTTTGCGTGCGTTTTGCTAGCATCACTTATGTACGACTGAACTTAGACTGTAAAATGAACCAAACCGGAAAGCAACACGGAAACAAGAAGAACCTTTAATCCTCAGCAAAAACTATAAATCCGACGACCGTGTGCTACATTTAACAAATTTCCACAAGTTTTACGCGAAGGGCCCCACATTTGTCTCGTTGGCAAGCGCAAATGTAAAAGTGCGACACCTACAACTTTTGCATCATGCAAATTGGGCCCGACACTCCCCATTTCCACCCCCCCCCCGCACCCCCCACCGAATTTAGTCCAGCAGTTTCGTTCGTTCGTTCTTCGTCTTTACTTTCCGTTCGCCAATAATTGCGTCTTCCGCTTTGGCGCGTCGGGAATTGCAGGCTCGTTAAAAACGATTCCGTCCGTAATTTGGCATTGGCTTCTCTCTCCCCCTTTTCCCGTAGGCAAGTTTTAGAATCTTGTCCCTTTTGCTCATACGTTGTGAGCGTAGTCATTTAGAAACGCGATTGCATGCTGCTTGGGTGTTTAGACTGCCTCGATTTGCTGTGCGGCTTGCTTGATTTTTTATTTTTACTTTTATTTTTATTTTTTTTAAACTTTATTTCTTCATCCATTACGCCCATATATGTATTTACGCGCGTTCGTTTGTTAAGAAAACGAAGCGTCGTAAAAGAATTTCAGTTATTTTCGCGCGTGCGCACACGCATCGATGATTACGGTTGTGCGTATATAGCGAAGAAAAATTTGCACCTTCTTTTTGTTGTGTACCAGAAAATTGCTCGAAGCAAATACGCAAAGACCAGAATGAACCAACATCAGCACAATTGGACTTGTTTGCATGGGGAAACTTGAAAACCCATTTCGTTAACTCGTTCCGGAAGTGCTGCAAATTTGAGAGCGATGTTGATTTTTTTTATTTTTTATTTTTTAATGATTATATTACCTCTCGCTACTTGAAACGACGACCAGAATTATTATGCTCTAATATTGCCCCCACAAACAAAGCAAGGATAATTTTTGAAAGTGTCGTAAAGTTCACGCGCTTTTGATTTCCCCTTAGGCCTACGTCTAGTAACTATTTACGCACGGTGGTGACGTCACTCTAACACTCCCCCATGCTAAAAGTGTAGTCGTTATATACGGCTCATCTGAAAGCCCACACACGTCACCGTGGGTTATAGTGTCCGCGGCCTATCTGAGTTCGCCCCAGAACGAATACAGATAATCGATTGTATGTTTTCGATAGCAGAGCACCTTGTTGATATCCTAGATGGTTACAAAAACAATGGCGGCCGTCGATGAAAGCCGCTCCCTCCAGGAAGATATAGCCGCTCATAAAATAACTGCAGGACTCAAGTTACGCTGCGCGCACAATAATTTTGATAACCAACATTTTCTGATAACCCATACTTTTTGATAATTGAACACTTTTTACGGGGTGTACACAACCCACGTGACAGCTCCACCACGTGACATATTGTTGTGAGATTTATTTCGGACTACCCATTTTGAAACCATGCTACCCCAACGAAGGCCCACTGATGACGTCACTTGCGAATTCAAGGCCAAGATTAAGGTAACGTCATATCATAACAACCCCTTGTAACTTCAAAAGTAATTTCCATTGTTTGCTGAGATGTGTGTTATGTGTCTGCGGCCTTGCAGTGCTGGAAACACCGGTTCTCGTCAGATCCCCGAAGTTAAGCAGCATTGGGCTGGATTGATACTTGGGTGGGTGACTGCCTGGGAATCTGGCTGTTGCAGACATAGGGCCTTAGGGCTTCGGGCAGATGACCAGGAGTGGTTAACGCTCGTTAAACCCTTTGAACCCTTTGTTATGTGACCAATTATTGCAACAATATCTAACCTACAAATTTCCCGTAGTTAGTGTGCATCATCAATTGTAATGGCTCGAGCTCGCTTGGTTTTCTACCCGGTGCTCTCAATAATTAGGGCGTGAACCGATTTTGAAGTCATTCCTCCACTGTCCTCCCACGGTCCCGATCCTCAAGGTAATTTCTGCCACATTAATTAGAATTTTTCCCTATCTTGCCCCAAGTCCCGAATACAAATTCAAACCTGACCAACCCAGTTGTTGGTAGATTACAGCAACCCCGTTGATAATAGAATTGTATCAAAATTCAAACATTAACTCAAACACAGATGGAATTCCGTTTAACCCTAAGTTAGCCTAGATTCCCTGGCATTCGAAGTTAGGCCCTAAGCAAAGGCCCTAAGTGTCCCCGTGTAAGTCAGGCGAGCCTAGCCCACCAATGCTCCTATTTGTAATTAAAACATAGGCAATGAGTCTGGGTGGACTGAACCCAGAGTCATTGCCTATTTTCCACCAGTTTAGTTTTAACCCACGTAATATTTGATAGCTTCTCCCTTAACTGTGGCGTTAGTGGTGAGGACCAGTGGAACGTAAAAATAATCGCCACAATATAATGACCGATTTTTCATAACTACACAACACAAATTCAACCAGCACACCCCACATTAGCGTACTTGCGTTTTTGCGACTTGCGACATTTTTCGCATAACACGAAAAAAAAACTTGCGTATTACGCTAAGCCTAATCCGGCAACCTTTAGTACGAAAACTAGGCTACTGACACTTTGAAATACACCTAAACTACGAGTCAAGCCCACAGCGTGTTTTATACCTTATGTTATTTAAACTAGTAAAGTAGAAAAATACAGCCATATACTTACCTTAAACACGGAATTCGGAAACAGGGACAAAAAAAAAGCATGTATTCCCGTAGCTGTTATTTTCCTACGCAGGAAGTTTCTAAACCGGAAGTTTCGTTCAGGAATTTTACGCCAGTCATATGTACAAATTTGTAATTCACATGATAATTCACAAATAAAATATACAAATACAATTTTTTTAAACTCAAATAAGTCGATGTGGTAGCCTGACGTCATACCTTACCAATAAAACACACGGATCTCCGTGAGAAATAGGCAGTTTACCGGCGATAATAGCTCATTTTCTCGAAACGGGGCAGTCCAATATCGCGGGGTTAAGGGGTAATGACCAAAACCCCGACATCAGTAAGTAATAAATATCCGTGAGAAATAGGAGGTTAACCGGCGATAATTGCTTGTTTGCGAGAAATGGAGGTGTTAAAGCAACATACCGCCTGCCTTATAACCTTCCGCCTGCCACAAAACACCCACGCGACGATCACATCCGCGTATTTACCACAGCTAAGGTCAACTAAGATGGTAGCTTCGTTCCTCGCAGTGAAAAACATAGCTACTGTCTCAATTGGCATTGCGCCTAATATAGTCCAGCCACCATGAACCCATTGATCGTGTCGTCAAACACCGGAATGATTCTTGTATTTTAAAATCACAATTTATAATTTTCTAGACTAGTGTCTTATAATTTTGCTTCGGCGATCTATTGGAATAATTAATTTTTTTTTTTACCGCATTAGTCTATTAGATTGTAGATCTCATGGTAATTATTAGAAAATTAGCAGGTGTACACACAAGAGATGAAACGTCATGATTATTGTACGCGCGCATTGCATGATATAGTGACGGATCGTTCTTAAATATACGTAACAATATTCAACAGAAAATCTCCTAGACGCCACATTTTAAAACGGTTTTTTAGCAAGGGAAAGACTAACGGTAAGTAAATTGACCTTTGGGGCCGTACTTGAAGTGGAGGATCGAGAAAACTGGCGCTGGGAGGTATATCCCTTTAAATGTTGAGGGGGTTTGGGGAATCTCACGTGCGCGTAGTGCGAGTGGGATTCCTCCCCCCCCCCCCCACCTCCTCGACATTGGACTGCCCCGTTTCTCACAAACGAGCAATTATCGCTGGTTAACCTCTTATTTCTCACGGATATTTATTACTTACTGATGTCTGGGTTTTTGGTCATTACCCCCTAACTCCGAGATATTGGACCGCCCCGTTTCAAGAAAATGAGCTATTATCGCCGGTTGACCACATATTTCTCACGGATATCTATTACTTACTGGTGTCGGGGATTTTAGTAAGATCCATTCGATTCCAGGTTCTGTGTGAGCTGGTTTTTATAGTTGTTGCTTGTGTGTTAAATTAATTTTTCTGTTGGTATATGAGGTTGGTAAATTCGAATATGTGTGACTTGCATTAAACCATTAGTGCTTGTTTGTAACTTACTGGCTAAGTTCTTAGGATTGCTTGTTGTTGTTTTAGGGTGCATGAACCCAAACTGGGTTATCTGCCCCACGACGATGGGGACAATAATTAATTTAGCTAGAGAAATCCAAGTAGAGAATCCAAGATGTTTGACATGCCACAATCGACATGAGCTGAGGACGAGATCTTCGACTTGCTAGACTTCAGCACAACGATTGACATAATGTCAACACTTAGAAAGCTAGTGGGGGAAAGGGTTTAACGGAAAACCGACTCTCCTTACTCGTGATCCCATGTTTTACATTTTTACGTTTCACATTGTAGGTTTGGGTTTCCACTTGATGACAATCTAGATTTAGGACCGAAGCTTAGTGTTATGGTTAGAACTAGGGCGGTATCTGATCACCTTCGAACCTACAACTCTCGTTCTTGATTAATGGAAACATGATTTCATTAATTTTTTTTAACAACTTTAGAAAGCATTTGCTAAGAATGTTTCTATTAATCAAGAACGATAGTTGTAGCTTCCAAGGTGATCAGATTCCGCCCAAGGTCTAAACTAGTTAAAATAAAATCATGTGGAGCGCTATGCATTAAACGAAGTTAAAAAGGCACCTAATATTTCAAAGATCTAATAGTTGTCTTCATTTTTAAAGGTAAAACAGTTAAATACTCTGCGCCAGGGAGCCGCCATTTTGGAATCCAACATGACGGCTCCCTGGTGAAGAGTTCCTGTTGTGTTGTGCCCCGTCCTTTTTAACGATTTTTACCTTTGAAAATAAAGACAAACATTGGATTTCCGAAATATTTGGTGACTTTTTAATTGCGCGTAATGCGTATTGCGTAGTGCTCCATGTGTTTTTATCTAAACTAGCTGTACCCCCGGCGTAACATACGCCGGTCTAGCCGGTTCCCACATACCTTAGCGACTGTAGTAGGCAGTATGAAATGAAATGGGTACCGACTACCCCCCTGTCTCCTCCTCCGAACTCCCCTGCGGCCTAACCCCCACATTCTCCCATTGTATAAATAAATAAACAAATTTACCACTGGAGTGGAATCTATGGCAGAAGGGGTTGAACCACTAACACTGATCCTCGTAATGGGGTAGAGGGGAATGTTACTCATTGATTGGTTGTTATAGAAATTTTTTCAGATTTGCCTTGTATAGAAGACTTTTAATTGCAGAAACAGTGGGCGAACCCACCAAATCACCGTCCAGGGCATTCTATATAGGGACAACCCGGACCGAAAAAAAATTCCGACGACAGTGAAGATGAGAAGGTGGACAAATGAGTTTCCAGCAATGACCTCTGGTGCGGTTGGGCACAGATGCAAGATCGAAGAATGGTAGCTTAACATGTAGATGCCTGTGGAGAATCTTTTAGACCAAGATTAAATCAAATCTTAGCCTGCGCAGTTCCAGAAGTTCCAGGCCGGACCTCGATAAACGTTCTTCGTAGGTAATCTGGCGGAACCCAGGAAGATGCTTTGTGAATCTACGCTGGACACGCTCAAGAAGATCAATGTCCCCGGCCAGGTATGGGGACCAGACTGGGGTTGGGTACTCAAGCAGGGGACGGACAAATACCTTAAAAGCCCAAATCTTAGTCGGAACATCACCAGAATTAAAGCAGCGGTTCACTATAGCAGAACGAGCATAAGCAGAAGCACAGATTTTATTACAATGGATGATTTAAGGTCCCTAGTGAACCCAATTCCTAGGTCACGAACTTCGGGCAAGGATGGGAACGGTTCGTTATCAAGAAGGTATTGGCAGCACGCATTTTGCCTTCCCACATGTAGAGTATGGCATTTCTGAATTGAAAGTGGGAGCTGCCAGATTTTTGACCAATGTTCAACTTGGAGAATCTCGGTTACAAGGGCCGAAGAACAAGTAGTTGAATAATTTTCAGAGCCGATTTGCAGATCGTCTGCGAACTTGTAACCAAAACAGTTACTCCGCGTAAAATCGAGATCATTAAGATAGATCAAAAAAAGAAGTGGGCCGAGAACTGAACCCTGGGGGACGCAACTCGGCATATCAACCCAGTAAGAGGCAACATTACCGATAATTGCCCTTTGCGTCCGGTGTGCTAGAAAGGCCTCGAGCCACGCCTTCAAGTTTCCACTGATACCACATCCATCAAGAAGAAGTTTGCTAAGAAGTTTACAGTGCACCACAGACTCGAAAGCCTTTCGAAAATTGAAATTGACTACATCTGTCGGAGTGCCCTCATCGAGTGCCCAAGTCCACCTGTCAAGTACTGCAAGAAGCTGATATGTAGCAGATCTACCCGGCAGGAACTCAAACTGATCCTGTGTGAAAATAGAGTTGGATTCGAGGAATGTAATCATGGTATCACGTAACAATGGATTCCATGACCTTACAAGCCACACACGTTAAGACAATTGGCCGGTAATTAGAAGGGTCAGATGTGAGCCCTTTTTAAAAATCGGTACGACATTTGCTGTGCTCCAAGTATGGTCTATATGGTCAGATTTTCACCAGCCCGGATTCCCTATTGTGTGATCTGAATATCCCCATCCCTACTCCCCCTTCCTTTGAACCCTTGCTGATTTGTTTTCTTATGGGAGTAAATGTCTTTTTTCAATGGAGGATGATTAATTGCCAAGCGCAATACACCCAACAACGATCGTGCATGCAGTGATTGTTACTCAACCAACTTTGCAACTCGTCAAGTCGGCTCTAAGAGCTAGCATTATTAAAGCAATATTTCGTTTGTTACTGACTGTTATAGACATATTGTTATAGGCGTTGTCGGTCCCTCGCCCTCTTTCATTATAGTGTATGATGAATATGTTTGCCCAACCTAAGCGTATGTTCGTTTTCTAGTATTCACACTAGTTCCCTTAGTGACAGTCCAGGAATTCCACCTCTAGCTTTATCTTTTAATTGACGCGCATCCAGCCTTAGCCACGGCGCCAGATCGAGAGTGGGACAATTTTGCTAGGTAAATCCCATCGGAAATTCCCAGATTCGTTTACATGCCACAATCGACATGAGCACGAGACAGCATAGGGCCCTTCTCTTCCCAAAAACGCCAGAGGTGGCCGAGGCCGGGCTCGAACCGGGACCTGTGGCACGTGAGGCGGTCATGCTAACCATCAGGCCACCTTGCCCCCTCCCATTCCACCTCTAACATCGCAAACGAATGCCCCCATCTGTTCGTATTAACATCCCGCAACCCAGCGTACAGTATACTGTACACCTACAAAAAAGGGTAAAAAGTGACGTTCCAGACGCAACGCTAGCTTTATAAGGGGTCCCCGAGGACCCCCGGGTAAAGCGAGCTGCAACAGCCCAGTGGTCAGCATCCCCGCCTCCAAATCAAGCGAGTGCCGGTTCGAATCCCACGACCGACCCAACTTGAAAGAAAAATGTCCCTCGGATCTCAGGAGGCGAATCACTGTCTCGATTAGTACGATTTTAAAGTGTATAAGTTTGTGTTGACTGTTCTGCTAACATGCTGTCAGTCAGCAATTCTACAACCTTACCCGCCCAGTCTGCCACTTTTAGTATTTTCCCAACAGGAAAGGTGCTCGTCTGGAGTGAGTCCAGTTCGACTTTAATTCATCGTTGGTTAGCACTAAATCAGCCTTATCTGTACGTCGTTGTGACGTCAGCTGAAATTTCCCCCAAGAACAACCAACGAACTGAAAGAGGTCCATTGACGTGGGTAGCGAATCATCTCCTTGGCTCAGTCAGTATACATGTCTGCGTGTGTGATTGGAATTCCGATCCTTTCTGGTCGTCGCCAAGTCCTTCTCGTCGTTGGCGCTTGGCAATTTGTCTTCCGCGGACGCCGTGTCCTCCTTGAAGCTCCTGGCCAGCTGTCCGCACACCCGACCAGAACAATTCTTTTGGTCGAACGACCGGTGGCTAAAGACGACAGCCCACCTCCCACACACCAAAGATGGCAACCAACAGAGAACCATGTCTGTTACGCTTGTTTTTTTTTTTTTACGAAGATCATAATATGAATAAGTCGAAAAAATAAAGAAGCACGTTTAATTCGAGAGATCTGACATTCAACAATTCAAAATTGGTTTTGAACGATACCAATTATTGATTATATTTTGACTATATTAACTATATATTGACTATAAATTGTTTGTTTTTGCTTTATTCGTGTTTTCTTTGAGATTGATTTATACATATTTCACTCCTCTTTGTATTCTGCTTTTATCTCCCTTTTCATAAATTTGTTGCGTATATATATATATATATATATATATATATTTTCGATGCACTTTTTAATTTTATTTCTATGTTGTTTTGTTGTTCTTTTGGCGCCTAGCCTTTGATTCTGTGTGAAAAAGTGCTAGTTCAATTGTTTTTCTTTGTCAGCTGCTCTCAACCACACGCGAGCATTAGCTCTTGTGGAATGAGTGTTTGCTTTTGTGCTTATTTTGTAACCTGTGGTGGATGAATAAAACTTACTTACTTGCTTAAAAAAAAAAGCTTACTTACATGGTGTAGGTGCGCATTTTTTTTACAGCAGTTTTTCGCGTATTTGAGGGTAAAAAAAAAACCGTTATTGCAAAGAAAATAGGCCTATACCCGAAGCACTTTTGGGCTAGCTTTATGTTTCATTTGGGTTACTCTCATCGTTGTAGGTGCCTTAGTCGAAGAGGAGTAGAGGTACACGTACAAACGCACGCACGTCGTACGTTTTTAACTATGTAGATGGGGTACGTTAATTTGAATGAATGCAGCCAGTGACCCTTCTACTCGGAATTTGTGTGGTGGCGGGAATAGGGGGGAAGGGGAGGGGGTGCAAAAAATTGAAATTCGGAAAGATGCCCGAAAAATCAACGAAGAGTCTAAAATAAGGAAGGGGGGGGGGGGTGGGTTACTTCAAATCCCTCGGAACCCTGCAAACGACTAAGTTTCAGCAATTTTGTGACCCTTGAATCGTTTAAAATAAACAATTTTCAGGATGTTTTCAGTTGCAATAAATACCTTCCTTCGAGTCTGGGTGTCGGTACTACACCCCCACCCTCCCTTGCGTCAGTGAATGTAGCTATTTTCATCGTAACCGACAGGGTTTGGATTGGGGTCGTGTCGATGGCTGCAAAACGAGTGTTTTACCGTACATTATATTCGTATTTATTTCGATTGCCTTCAACAATTACTAAATAGACATAAATCGCTGGAAATAATATTAAAGAAAATTGGAAATTAGCCAATAGCGAAAATCATACACTAGAAATAATGCAGTTCAGTAAGCCACCTTTATGCACTTACGTTTCGTCGGAGTGGCATGACCCGGATTCGAACCGGCTACGCAGTTCGCCCCCAGATCACTTGCATAGCGCCTTAATCGCTATGGCCACATCCTCCACTGGCATAAAGATAACTCACTGAACCCGTTATTAAGGTCACAACCGTGACCAGGGCTCCAGCCTTGTGAGTGTATAATTTGTCTTCCCTCTCCATGTCTATGGCCGAGTGAATTTTGGTCGAATGGAGCCCTGGTCACAACCGTGACCAGGGCTCC
>JAHWFP010191043.1:210538-222417 GCA_023313725.1 Lithobius niger
CTCACTGAACCCGTTATTAAGGTCACAACCGTGACCAGGGCTCCAGCCTTGTGAGTGTATAATTTGTCTTCCCTCTCCATGTCTATGGCCGAGTGAATTTTGGTCGAATGGAGCCCTGGTCACGGTTGTGACCTTAATAACGGGTTCAGTGAGTTATCTTTATGCCAGTGGAGGATGTGGCCATAGCGATTTAGTGATCTAGAGGCGAACTGGGTAGCCGGTTCGAATACGAGTCGTACCACTCCGACGAAACGTAAGTGCATAAAGGTGGCTTACTGAACTACGTTATTTCTAGTGTATGATTTTCGCTATTGGCTAATTTCCAATTTTCCTTCAACAATTACCGCAGGGACTTTCTTAGCTGGGTTCGTACAGGAGATGCTTGCGGCTTTCAATGCCTTGAAAAGTCCTTGAATTGTCATAATTTCAGAAAGGGCCTAATTGAAATTGCTTGAAATTTACCATGAGTTCGACAGATTACTAAAAGATTCTCTTGGAAACAGGTGTGTTAGGCCTATCAAGCATACGAAATTAGCTGCCGGACTATAATTCTGCTGTTGGTAGAGTTTACAACGTTAAACTGACAGTTTAAAATTAACGGCATACCTGGAAACTGTGTTTTTACCGGGAGTCTTGGCTGGGAAAATTAAAATTGTTGCACGACTTTCACTATCGACGCTTTGGCTAAATCTGCTTTGAAAAGTCGCATGGATGAGAAATAAAATGGATATAAATGAATGACCTACTTTTTTTTTTTACCTGTGGAACACAAACTAATCAATTTTTTGGCCTATTAGCAAATTCAGCGCAAATTTTTCCGTTTTGTTCCTTGAATTAGTTTTAGCACTTATTGTACGAACCCTGTCTTAGAGACACGTTTTCTCCAACAGAAGATCGTAAGAATGTACAGTGGCGCCATACAAAGATGGAGCGACTAGAGAAGATGGTTCATTAGCAGATCTGGACTATTCGTTTAGCGACCAAAAATGTTCGGAGAATGCAAGGTGGTGTGACGTCTTATTACCTGTTTCCGCCAAAGTGACCGAATAGCCACACCAGAAGGCAGCACAGGTTCTCGTAGGAGGCGAACTTGAACTAAAAAAAAATGGTGGCATCGTTTACTATGGTAACCACCGCTACAGCGACAATACCTTCGGAAATTGACGAATACTCGTGCGTGGGCGCCATACACCGGCAGTGATATCGTTAACCTTTACAGTTGCTCCCTGATGCACGAGGACGTAAACCAAATTTTCACTCAACAATTAAAAGGGGATTGCCTCCAAATGACAGGCTTCAGCATCTATAGCCATTTGCCGCTGTCTAGTTCTGTCTAGCCCTTACTTTCAACATGCGAAGGAACACCCAAATAAATTCCTTTTTATGAAACGAACAAGCCACGTGCCTCCTTGTAAAGTTGGTGCGTCCACGTGCACCAGAAAGCAAGGGGTAAACTTAAGCCTAACGACATGTCGGGCGCCGTTTTCCCAGGTATCGACCGTTTTGAAACGCAGATTTTGAACCGCTAGGCGGCTGCCATGTAGTGACAGTGATATCGTTGCTCACTGGTGCACGTGGACGGACCAACTTTACACTCAACAATTAAGGAGGCACGTGGCTAGTTTGTTGTGTAAAAAGAAATTTCTTTGCTAATTCTCATTCCTTCGCTTGTTTTGAAATCAAGGGCTACATAGAACTCAATAATGGCAGACGGCGCTAGATGCTGTAGCCTGTCATTTGGTGAACGGGCACCTTTAAGGAGTCACGTGGCTTTCGTCTGTTTCTTGAAAAGAAATGGCGTTGTGCATTCCTCCGGCCGCTTGATGCGAGCAAGTACTATATAGATTGTGCTAGATTCTGAAGGCTGACATTCGATGACTGACAACTCGCCTTTAACCACCATCGCGATGATACTTTAAAGTCTATACTTAAGATTTATCTCATATCCACCCACGAGTCTATAACTGCGAAGCGAAACGTTCACGCCCATTTGTTGGGAATTATTATGTTTTCATTGAGTGTGTGACAGACAAGACAGACAAGAGTATATATGGCGAATTGCCAGGAAAGAGCGAAATGCGCAGATCAAGACGATTTGGTGTGGTCCGCATCTGCCAGACAGGACGAACGATGATTGCCGTCGTGCAAACTGAAAGGGAAATAAGTCCGCCCCCCCCCCCCCCCCGAGCCCGCGGTGAGCCCCCCCCCCCCCTCCCTTACAGAATTTGCTTGCCACCGCGTGTAATGAAATAAGATTACGGCACGTTTCCAAAGCGACACACGTAAATGAATAAATTAACGAGTTGACACGATTTGACATGGTGAGACGCTTACGTGCGCACAGCTACGGCGCTCATGTTTCATTAATTCAACACGTCACGATTAAGCGCCGGCCCTCGAATAAGCGCCGGGTACTCGTTAGAAATAGACGTTCAACTTGAAGTCGCCTTTTCTCCATTTCACCTCCTAGACGCAGCATCGTAGAATCTTCGGTACAATATAAAGAAAATAGCGGTAAATAAAAAATGGAACAACACTATTCGCAGCAGCGCCGCGATTTTCATAACTAAACCGAGATCACGTGAGCTACGTCAGCCTATTGGGTGACAGAGAATCTGGAACGTGGTTGCTGTGTTTAGAAACAAACAAAAACCCCGTCGCACCATCCGGGGTCTGCAGTGAAGACCAGTGTTTTCTTTTTCTTCTATAGGCGACCGCACACTGGTCTTCACTGCTGTCCCCGCATGCTACGACGGTTGTTTATTTATAAGTATGCTTTTGGTTGTGGACGTAGCCAAATTTGTAATGCTTGATTGTTATTCTGAAAGAAAAACCGTATATAATGTGGCGTCAACGAAGAAAGAAGTCATGTTTCGCATAATTACGCCTATTGTGATTAGGCCTATATTAGTTTGATTAGCCCTATATTTATTGGATTAGGCCTATATTTATTGGATTAGGCCTATATTTGTTTGATTAGGTTTATATTTGTTTGATTAAGCATATATTTCTGTGATTAGACCTACATTAATTGAAAAATTGGGCCTAAAATAGCGAGTATGTAGTCAGGCTACTAAGCGATCTGTATACTGCCGGGGAAGGCCCAATTAGGCGAAATGCGCGAAGTAATTGATCCCCAGAGCAAAAGTTACTAGAAAAATTGCAAGTTGAACACCTAGCGACCTCTAGCTGCGATCAGCTGAACGAGTTAAGCCCTAACCAGAATGGCTTCTCGTGACTGCAAGGTTCGCAGGATGGGTTACCAAAGACGCCAAATTCGGTTAGTAAACACCACACTCACCACTTGAGTGCAGCAATTTAGACATTGTGGGCTCGTAGTAACGCTTCGCTTCGCACGAATTTTCTTCTATCTGGTTAGGGCTTTATCTTTCGTAAAGGCTTTACCGTAAGGGCTCGTTTACGCAACGGCAATTTTCTCGCTTACTAACTTTCACTTGGTCAATACTAAATCTGCTGGCTGCTTCTCGCATTTACCGAAGAATGTGGCTTTCAAGTTGTCTATACGTAGTAACCTAACGTGTAAGGGCGAGTTTACGCAACGACTTGCAGCTAGAAATCATCTTAATTCCAATACGGCGGCAGCTCTGCCAGCTCGCCACGAAAACAGTCAATCATGTGGAGTTCAGTAGTGACTTGAAAAATTGTTTCGTTAGGAGGGATTCTTTGTTATTGTCACGGATTATAAGACTCGAAACGACGTCGGATTTAGCTAATCCAAGTGGGGTGGTTTACCATGGCAGCGACACTTTTGCCATCGCGATGAAATTCTAGCTGCAACCTTAGGAACTGGTAATCTGTGTCTACCCGGCACGCGAGCGACGAGACGACGAGTGCCTGTGCTTACAGCTATACCACGCGCCATGGCTGTTTGCTGTGACGTGAATATCACGTGACTGAGCTAGTCCAATCATGACGGCCAAACAGCCGTTGTTCTCGTTCGTCATTGGCTAACTCATGGTGACGTCACGGCAAACAGCCATTGCGCACGGTTTAGAGTTTAATCATATAATGATGAGGTAAAACCAACCAGAAGTCATATCGTCGAACAATAACAATCCATACCGGTATTGAGCGTTATTAAATTTTATGCTTACGAGCTATTACCATCACTGGAACTCGCAGTTTAAGCATTACCGGAAGTTGACTGGGACAGCAAAAACTGAAAAACGTCTCAGTCATATCGCTCTGGACAACGTAGTGATATAAATAATAACTTAGAACGTGAGACAAGTAAACAATAAAGACGTTCAGCGCGAGTTCCAGTGATTACAATAATGATTATAAGAAAAAACGGATTGTTCTACGATATGATCCATGGCGTGGTCCATGGTATAGGGATTTAGGGATAGACAGATATTAAAATCGGTATCGGATTAACAGATATTATCGGCTATTTTTTGTGTATCGGTATTGGATCTGTATCGGTACTTATTTACCGATATTTTCGCCGATACGACCAACTTCCGTGCGCGAGGGTTACTCAGCCAAGCTTGAGAGAAACCTTTCCTGCATAGCATCGCCTGTATCCCATGAAGTCATCTGCCCAGCCGGTTAGTGAATTCAACGCACGCGCATTGTCAGATTCAGGGTGACTTCTTGCGATTAGGCCTATCTGCAATGTCTTATCGTCGAAGGTACACCTCCGGACCTGACACCACTGATAAAAAAAATTTGAAATGTACGTTTTCTTGCATAAAATTTAAGAATGATGGAATATATGAGTTTGACTTTCTGACCCACCGACTTTTTTTCTAATTCGGTTTCGGTGTATCGGTATCTATATCGGCTCGGACTAGGGCGAAAAAATGTGTATCGGATCAGTCGGATCGGTATTTTTCTGTATCGGTCGATCCCAGGGGTTGTTGTACACAGTGGTTTGAAGTGCTTTGTAGTATGTTCTTGATTTGCAGTGTTGTGAAGTATTTTGGTTGTATCAGTGTTAAGGAGGGCGCATGACTTCGGGCCACGGCCCCAAGAAAATTAATTCATCCAAAGCTATTCTTATTGGTCTCATCCCTTTTATCACATGTATTGTACTGTGTATCCATGCGGCGAGTGAGCGACGAGACGAAGAGTCCCTGTGACTGCTAGAATGCAACAGGGTTCAGACCAAACCTGGAGAACCTGAAAATCTCAGGGAAAATGAAAATAGAGCCAAAATCTCAGGAAAATTTCAGGAAAAACATGAAATTTTTTGAAAATCAGGGAAAAGACTGGGAAATGTGAAAAAATGCCTTCGAGTCTGATCTGTAAGTCTGATCTAAATTAGCAGATCAGAAACAAAATCCTAGGCTAGTAGCACATTTTTTAATTTGTGCTTTAGTATGTTCAAGTATTTTAAATACAACTTCGATAATCAAATCTTAGGCTAGTACAAAAATATCTGTAATGAAAATACGTTTAGTCTCTGGATTAGTCTCAAAATAGCTATTTCTATGGGATGTTGGATTATTTCCGTTCGTATACAAACATTAATAAAACATTAACTATTGCCTGTTTCCCCAACTAAACATCTTGTAAACACCTGGAAATTGCCTTTGGATGCACCTGGAAAACCTGAAAATGTCAGGGAAATTGAGAATTAAAAAATTGTCTGAACCCCGTGCAAAGGCGAATCGTTGCATGAATGCGCCCTTACGCTATTTATGAGCCATTAATGACACGGGTAAACTATGTGAAACAACCCTCTCGAATGTGAATCCAGTTGCAGTCGCCACTTGGCCAGTAGACATGACAAAGCACTCGCCACTTCACAATTTCTACTCGCCAAATACCAAATAACATTTTGCACGATGCATGTTTTTTTGTACTTTATGCTTTTACGAAATTGTAAAATTGTCTTTAACCCCAGTATTAATGAAGAAAAAGCAGTTATGTAGTCCTCATAAATCTGAGCACAACGCCGCAAACCGTTCGTTTCTTAACTTACACGGTTCCCGAGATATCACTCTTTTTTAAGTGGCATTAACTATTGCTAGTCGCCATTTTGGCGAGTAAAGCTAAATTCCAAGTCGCCAATTGCAGATTTCCATTTGCCAAATGGCGAGTGGCGACCGACATTGGAGAAGGTTGATGTGAAACGTATGCTGCTTCAGCTTGAATTTCTCCAGTCTGGTCTTTTACTCAGTTCGATAAACGCGGCTGACCGAGGGTTTGGGTAACGGTCAAGCCCGCCATTATACCACATTCACATTTTGGCTAGCCAGCTTGGAAAACACGAACTGTTGGGAGTGGGGAAATGGAGATGCACCGGGCGGAAAAGATAATTAAGATAAGGCCCACGTAAACACGCTTCAGGCTTGAAGTTCAGAGGTGCTAAAAATGACGTAAGCTAGATAAGAGGGAAGCTAAATAATATCTTCGGTTGTTCTTCGTCGTTTTTCCTTATTTTTATTTTTCTTGCGTACATATTTAAAGCTGTTGACATCGATCTGCCTGCAACAAATGAAAAACTATAGCCGAGTTTGTTACGTTTTTGAATATTGTAACGAAACTGGAGCTGCAGTGCACGCATGTTACCACTGTGAAAACGTGTGAAAATTTGTAAAATGTGTGAAAAGAGAAGAAAGCCGCCTGTAAAATGTGGATTTTAGTGCCAGCCAACAACCTTTACAATAGACATCGCTGATTGTGTTGGTGTTGTGGGACTAAGGGTCTAACTTTGTGGCGTTAATTATCGAAATTCTGTCGTTGTAAAAAGGTGGGGGGGGGGTTATCAATTGTATCCAATGTAGGTTAAAAATATAAGTTACTGAAACTAACGTAATGTGACATACATACTAGGTTGTCATATTAACCGTATTTAATGCACGGTGGTGACGTCACGCGAACACTTCACCATGCTAAAAATGTTGTCTTTTTACATAATGGTTAGTCTGAAAACCCACACACGTCATCGTGGGTTAATTTTGATAACCCACACTTTTCTCATAACCCACATTTTTCTGACAATCTAGCACGGCTTTTATGGCGTCAACACACCCCCTAACCAATAAATTTTAGCTCCCACCACGTGACATAACAGCACAACACAAATTCAGCCAGCACACCAACACAAACCAGCGTAAACAGACACGTTTGTAACTGGCGACATTTTTTACGGTACCAAAACGGGAAAAAAATGTCTCAATTAAGCCTAACCCAGTAACCTTTTGTCCCCACGGTACGAAAATAGCTTAGGCTACTGACACTTTGACATACACCTAAAAACCTACGACTCAAGCAAACAGCGCATTTTACAGTCTAATCTCATTTAAACTATTGCAGTGACTGCAGCTACTCTGGACTCTCCACCATCCCCCTTTTGGACTTTGTAAAACTGTAACAAGACGGGACCCTCCTGTTCCCGACTTTGTAGTCAAATAACCTTGTGTATTCTGTAACAATGCCACGTTGTACCATGTATGCTTTGCCTTTCGTTCTCGTGCCGATCGCCGGAGTCATGGCAACGGATTTGGAATGGGCACAACGGTTGTGGACGCCATTCCGGCTGGACACCATCTTTCGGCCCCCTTTTCGACTCATCCTTTCGAAATTCATTACGAACCTTACGCCATTCCCAATTAAACCAAAGTCATACCTCCGACAGTCTGCCGTGCCTGAGGTGCAGGCGAGCGCCTTACATCACGTAAATAAACTGAACAGCATCCTGACTCACGACTCCATCATTATGGCTTGATTAGGTTTAAGAGGGGATTCCAGCGTTGAGGGTTGGATCCTCCACTCCGCGGGGCATTCTCCAATTCCGCCTCTGCACTATTAAAGTAGATGAAAATACGGTTTTACCTTAAACACAAAAGTCGGTAACTGGGAATGGGTAAAAGGACGTCTCGCTCTTAGCTCAGGCTCTCCTAGACAGGAAGTTTCAAAACCGGAAGTTTTCGTTCAGGAATTTGCATCAGTTGTATGTATATCTAGACAGGAAGTTTCAAAACCGGAAGTTTTCGTTCAGGAATTTGCATCAGTTGCATGTAAAAAAAATTGTTAATTCTTTATGATTCACAAATAAAATTTACAAAATTTTTTTTAAAAACTCAAATCAGTCGATGACGTCATACCTTGCCATTGAAACAGATATCAGTGAATATAGGCGGTTAACTGGCAGAAGCAAGGCTGTTCATTTTCAGTATTACTTGTCTGGTCATCAGTGCAAGAACACACCGTCGTGAAAGATTTGAACATCCTTGTGGACAACCAACTTAAGTTCCAGAATCAGGTGCAACAAGTTGTAAATGATGCTCGGAAAACGTTTTTTTTTTAATCTTAAAGTCTATGTTCAAATCGACATACAATCAGAAAATTGTATGTGACGTTTATCCGACCAAAACTTGAATACCGTGTACACGCCTGGTCACCCTATTACAATGGTGATATTTACAGGTTGGAACCAATTCAGAGAGCCGTCACCAGGCAGCACTGTTCTTCACTGAAGGGTTTGCCTTACAGAGAACGTTTGGAAAGGCTTGACCAGACAACTCTCCTAGATAGGCGTTTAAGAGGTGACTTTATCAAGAATCGTCAATATTCTGTCTGGCGAAGTCATTTTGCGTGTCGACCAGTTTTTTCAACGGTCGACTGTCTTAACAAACCAGAGGACACAGCATGAAGTTGACGAAACCACGAATCTGCACTATTGTAGGACAGTCTTGTTTCACTGTGAGAGCCATTAATTCTTGGAACGCACTCCCAGAAAGTGTTGTGACCGCACCTTCAACCAGCAGTTGGAAGAGATAATACGATCTGACTCGGTGTTAAAGTGTTTTTGTTGCATGTTTTGTTGTGAACCGGTTACACAAGCTTGCTTTCTTCTGGTATTACTTAATTTAATTTAAAGCTCTATTCATGATGTCCAGGCTAAACATGTCGAACCGCGCATGTGTTACTCCTTATGGAAGGGCCAGTTGCGCATGCGCACGAGACGCTTTTCCCAGAAGAGTCCGATTTCCGAGATGTCAATTCTCAAAACTCGTTGGCTATTAAGAATACTGACAAGTTTGACCCACTTCTCAGTATTTTTACTCATCGGGATCCTAACCAATCATTCCTGGCCAAACCGGAAACTCCCCTCTTAAGGAATGTAAAAGCCAATGGAGCATATCTTTCACTACTGAGAAATAGGTAACATTCTATGAGTCATATCCTCGTAGGGCCGTTACAACTGCCCATAGTTTTGGTACGAAGCTGTGTAAGCATGACGGCACCACCGTTCATTAAACAAGTACGCAAACAATAACTGTTGTTATAGTATTTTAATTAACTTCTATTCTCTCTGAAGCTTTAGACTGGACTGTGGCTTCTGGAATCCTATTTTGGTGACTTAGCTTTGATTGTTCTACAGTTCGTCCATTTGTGCCGGCGATAGTGTATGCATTTTTAAAAACTGTTATATTATTTCACAAGGAGGGAGCAGAGCTTTGTGTTTCGTCCATTTTCTATACGTAGTCGCTTAGAATAAATTCATGAATGGGAGAATGGGATGTATAGAACTGGTTGCGCAAGGCTTCACTTGCAGCTCTATTCATAATGGAGAAATTTGCGCGGTTGGAGAATAAATCACGTACGAAACATAGGGAGCAACTTAATAATGCCGCTTTGGTTGATTTGTGGTCGCCTGTCCTGGACATGCGCGTTGCACTTTTCCCCTCGTGAATTGACGTGAATAACGTGGCTGTGCGTTACAAGGCCGATAATATCCTTGGGACAGGCGAGGCTTGTGCAGCTTTTGTCATTATTAATAGCTTTATATAAGTTTTTATTTATATTTTTGCGTATGGATAAATTTTGTACGCCGCAAAAGTGGATTGGTCATAAATAAAAGTAATTTCGGTGCAATTGAAACATTAAAAAAAAAACTTCCTTGAAACAGCAGTGGTTGTACAACAGTTATAAAAACAAGACCCAAGTCGATGTGAATCCGAGTCTTGCTGCTTTCTGGGCCGTCGGGGTAACGACGTAAGTTCACTAAAAGCATCAATAATCAATATGCATTCTTGTTAAAAATAATACTGACAGAGCGATGGAATATTCGAATCTGTTCGAATGTCCAATTGTCCAATAATGCCTGTGCTGAGTCTCACTATTGCGTATGTACTGTCTCGCTATTATTTATGTGCTGAGTCTCACTACCGTTATTGCTTATGTGTTGAATCTCACTATTGCCTGTGTGTTGAGTCTCACTATTGCTTATGTGTTAAGTCTCACTACTGCTATGTGTTGAGTATCACTTGCCTATGTGCTGAGTCTCACTATTGCCTATGTACTGAGTCTCACTATTGCTTATGTGTTAAGTCTCACTATTGCTTATGTGTTAAGTCTCACTATTGCTATGTGTTGAGTATCACTTACCTATGTGCTGAGTCTCACTATTGCCTATGTACTGAGTCTCACTACTGCTATGTGTTGAGTCTCACTATTGCCTATGTGCTGAGTCTCACTATCGCCTATGTGCTGAGTCTCACTATTGCCTATGTGCTGAGTCTCACTATTGCCTGTGTGTTGAGTCTCACTATTGCCTATGTGTTGAGTCTCACTCTTGCTATGTGTTGAGTCTCACTATTGCCCATGTGCTGAGTTTCACTATTGCTATGTGTTGGGTCTTAATATTGCCTATGTGTTGAGTCTCACTATTGCCTATGTGTTTAGTCTCACTATTGCGTATGTTTGAGCCTCACTATTGCTATGTGTTGAGTCTCACTATTGCCTATGTGTTGAGTCAGGCTCATTATTGCTATGTGTTGAATCTGACTATTGCCTATCACGTGTTGGGGGCCCATTCACAGGTGCAACATCCCCGAATTTAGGATGTTTCCAGAAATAATCCTTTTCCAGATATACTAAATTCAAACAAATAAACAGATGAATCGACAGAACGAATCCCAAGTAATTGCAACGCAATCTAATATTTGGAATGGCTTCCCAAATTTGTCTCTTTTCCAGCCCTTCCCCTTTCCCTTCCCTAACACTGTCCATCGCTAAAGGGAACTATCCATGAATCTCTGGTGCAAAGATTGTAAGCCAATACCTGGCAACCACTGAATATGAAATTAAGTAACATTGGCCTGTATAGCAATACGGGGCCAGCAGTGTTTGTTCAGAATATGTCAATAGGATATACATAAACAATGGAAAACCTTGTAAAACATACTTTCGTATTCCTTATACCACACCCAATGAAGTTCTCTTCGGAAGCAAGAGAAAACATTGTAGCACCATGAGGTTTACGCAGACAATGGAGCTTCTTGCAGGGCATTACGCATTCAGTAACGTTCTCTTCTTTGCAAGAGAGTGAAACTTGGTAGCACCACGAGGTTCTACACAGACAGTGGAGATCCTCACAGGACTTTCCTAATTCCGCATCAAACAAATTTCTCTTTGAAAAAAAGAGAAACATGGTAGCATAGTAAGGTTCTACGCAGAAATGGAGATCCTTACAGGACTTTCTTTTTCCCAATTTTGTATCCAATAAGGTTTTCTTCTTCGGAAAGGGAAACCTGGTAGCATCGTGAGGTTCTACGCAGAAATAGAGATCCTTACAGGACTTTCTTTTTCCCAATTTTGCATCCAACAAGGTTCTCTTCTTAGGAAAGGGAAACCTGGTAGCATCGTGAGGTTCTACGCAGAAATGGAGATCCTTACAGGACTTTCTTTTTCCCAATTTTGCATCCAACAAGGTTCTCTTCTTCGGAAAGGGAAATATGGTAGCATCGTGAGGTTCTACGCAGAAATGGAGGTCCTTGCAGGACTCTTTTTCCCAATTTTGCCTTCAATAAGGTTCTCTTCTTCGGAAAGGGAACCATGGTAGCATCGTGAGGTTCTACGCAGAAATGAAGATCCTTACACGAGTTTCTTTTTCCCAATTT
>JAHWFP010191043.1:230835-246045 GCA_023313725.1 Lithobius niger
CAGCTCACAATGCTAAACTTGCTTTCTAGACTATTTCTGTCCAGGTTAATCAACCACCTAAACGGATGTTTCTGAAACGTGTGAAGCTAATGTAATGGCTATAACCTAAGCCTAAGCGCCGGGCACTGTAAAAAATATTATATGAATACTCAATGTATTTGTGTATAGCTAAACTCCTATTTTACGACTGACTTCGCTAATGGAGGGCAGACAGAAACGTTACACTTTAACGTTGTGTATAACATTACACAAAATGACTTGAAATGACAGAACAACAGCGATCCTAGCGGGAAATATTGTCACTACAGCGAAATAACACGTAATATGCGTGAAACGTTACACGTAATACTGGGAAATAAAGCGACAGCAGCGTTCATAGCGGAAAATGTTCCTATTACACAAGAAAGATGTGTAACGTTACAGATATTGGTGTTAAAGTTGACGATAGCAGCAGCTCAAGCGAATAATATTTTCACTATACACGGCTAATTTGTGTAATTTCATACTACAACAAAATGTTTTTAATTAAAACAATTTTTGACGACTTTCACGTATTTCTGATGTCAATTACACACATGGGCGTTTCCAAAACGAATTATTGGGGGAGGGGATGCAAATAAATCTGTTACTAAAAAAAAATGAAGACTTTGCTATCCTCCCATGTGCATCTTTCATCTTATGTTTACTTGCTCGAATATCCTGTGTAATGCACACTCTATATTTTTCCAGATTCTGTGTAAAGTTACACAATAATTAAGTGGCAGCCTGGCTGCCACAAGAAAGTTGTGCAAAGCCACACTTTTTATGCACACGTGCGGTACCGCATTTGCGGTCGATGCTGTGGTACCGCATTTGCGGTTTGGTTTACGTGACATATGTTGGGTACTGCACACGTACCTGCGTCGACCGTAGCGTTACCGCCCGCCGCTCGTGCGGTCGTTTTGCACCGCAATTTCCCCCGTCAACGCAGCCGCGGTACCGTAGCGTTAAAAAACGCAATTGCGTCTCTGAGTACCTTGTGTGACTTGAGCGGTGCACACGTCCGCCGTTTACCGCAAAAGCGTTACCGAAAATGGTGTCCAATTTCGAAGAAATAGACATGGAATTGTTTATTGGGGGAGTAAAGAACTATTCTGAAATATGAAATGTTGCTGCAGAAATGATTGAAGACTCATTGGGAAGTAATTAAAGAACATATCCGAACTTTTTAGTTAATCTGCAAAGGATTTATAACATTTTTTCCTGGTATACTCCTTACATTAGTACATCAATGTACCAAAATTCGTCGCATTGGTTTTAAAATTTATTTTTTGTTCACGAGGTAAGCGAAAAAAGCAATATCGTTTCAATGGTTTCAAACTATAATTTTTTTTACACGAGGTTAGGGAACCGAACGCGCACATGCGTCACCGAAGCGGCACCACAGCGTCAACGCGCGTTAATAAAACGCTCGTGTCCATTGATCGGCTGCGTCACCGCAGTGGCGCCGCAGCGTCGCTGTGCGTCCAAAAAACGCACGTGTGCACCGGCGCTAATGGGTTAGCACGATCATCTCATATGCAAGAGGTCCCGGGATCAATCCTGTGTAATTTCAAGGGTTCACTGCAGACTTGTTAAATTCAAACTTCTTTACTTCTTCCTTAGACATAACGCAATTTACAAAAATAAACATTTAACAATCCGCACATGAATCGAGAAATTGTCCAACAAGACAGTTCGTGCATAGAGTTCTGTCCTTGTTGCGTTCTTGTTGGGAAAGACCTCTCTTCGCGCCAAACCATCTTCAATATAAGGGCTAGTTCTCGCTACAAAATACGGAAACAGTTTCCGTAAAAGGAACGGACTTGTCTCTCACGTGGAACAATAACCAAAAACCCGGCATTCCAAAGTTGGCCAATGTTTCTTTTCATCGTTCGAGTAGAACACCATAATTAGCTCTAATTATAGTCATTAGGTAATTACGGTCAAGTCAGCAAGCAAGAGATGGCAACTTTACACCTGACCACAGCCACCTCTAACGTTTTTGGGAAGATAATGAGCCCTGTGATGCCTCGTGCGCATGTCTATTGTGGCATGTAAAAGATCTTAGGAATTTCCGATTGAATTTACCTAGCAAAATTGCCCCTCTCTACTTCCGGCACCGCGCCTTCGGCCGGATGCGCTTCAAACCTCGTTGTGGCGTTCGTTGCTCTACCAGTTCTTAATTTTGACGCGCTTGGGGCAAACATTAATAGAAGTAGGTTCATAAGCGTGATCTGCCATGTGAATTCTTTTTAACTACACCCTAACAGGTACTAAATATTACTGTCGGCTCGATGTAATTCTGCCGGGACACGCACCAATTTGAGGCAGTAATATTCATAAATTCAGTAGCTGTGTAATTACGCCGCGGGAAATTGAAGGAAATCATGCAAATCGAGGCAAGCTGAATTCAATTTCTTGCAAATCTGCAGTACAACTTGGTGTTCGTGACCTATTTAACCTGAGTTGACCCAACCCGAGGATCTCGGTAAATGTGGAGGAATCAGCTTAAAATGTCGTTTATTATCACCGACATTAAATTGATTGTATCGGTAAAGCTGTCATTACGGAAACGCGCAAATTACAAAGTTTGTGGTAAATTATACGATGTCGATAGATTAGCATCAAGCACGGAAATCTTTCAAGATTCTTTGGGAATTTAAATAGCTTGGTTTTTGCGTTTTGTTTACCGGTGTGCTTTGCGTAATGGAGTGACGAGAAAAATCCTGTTTTCATTGATCCGTTTTTTGTTTTTTATTTTTTATTTTTTTATTTGTAATTCTTGATCGGAGTTGGCGCACTGAATAAATTATGTTGATTAAAAAAATCGGATCAATAGCACTTTAACACTTCATTAGATCCGATTAGTGAGTTTGCTCTTAGAGATTTGTCTTTTTTTCTCTTTTTTTTTCTGGAGAACAAGAATGTTGTTTTTAATTAATTTTGTTGATTCTTAAAAGGGAAGCAATTGTTGGTAATATAAAAAAAAAACTTTATGTTGTATTCACAGAAAATCTTATTAATGTTACCAGGAACCTTAAATATATTCATACGTTTAACTCCGCTCGGTAGCTTAATAACGCGGGGAGGGTATGGCAAAGGGCAAGACATCCCTCCCCCCCCCCCCCCAACAAATTATAAAAGGAACGAACCGATGGGCGTCAATATCCTTGGAAAAATCTATTTATTTGCTATTTTCTTAAATTATTTTTTCTGATGAATTAAATACATTGCGCAGAGCAAGAAAGATAATCCTACAAGAAAAAAGTGGTCGATTTCTAGCATGGGGTGTAAAGGAGGGTGTAAAATTCGCCCCACTCAGAAAATGTTATTATTTACGCCACTGCTCGCTTAGTACTCTATCGCCGGAAAAAAATATTTATTTGCGCCAATGCTCGCTTTGTATCCCATCGCAGAGAAAAATATTTATGCCACTGCTCGCTTTGTATCCATTCGCAGAGAAAAATATTTATGCCACTGCTCGCTTTGTATCCCATCGCAGAGAAAAATATTTATGCCACTGCTCGCTTTGTATCCCATCGCAGAGAAAAATATTTATGCCACTGCTCGCTTTGTATCCAATCGCAGAGAAAAATATTTATGCCAATGCTCGCTTTGTATCCCATCGAAGAGAAAAATATTTATGCCACTGCTCGCTTTGTATCCCATCGCAGAGAAAAATATTTATGCCACTGCTCGCTTTGTATCCAATCGGATGAAAAAAATATGTATTTACGCCACTGCCCGCTTTGTATCCCATCGCAGAAAAAAATTTGTATTTACGCCACTGCTCGCTTTGTATCCCGTCGCAGAAAAAAAATATGTATTTACGCTACTGCTCGCTTTGTGTCCCGTCTCAGAAAAAAATATGTATTTACGCCACTGCTTGCTTTGTATCCCGTCGCAGAAAGAAAATATGTATTTACGCCACTGCTCGCTTTGTATCCCGTCGCAGAATAAAAATGTATTTACGCCACTGCTTGCTTTGTATCCCGTCGCAGGAAAAAAATATGCATTTACGCCACTGCTTGCTTTGTAAGCGATCCCATGTCACAAGGTCATCTGCGAGAGAAGCCGTGGAAAGTTTAGCTTCCTGGCAGCCAGACCAGTTGATTTCATTTCACATTGTCTATTTCTTATTTTACCAAAGCGAAAGTGATTTATTCACGGCAAGCGCGAGAAATGACATTGAACCGCATGACAAAGCACTCAATTTCGAATCCCAGTCGGCCTTGGCTTGAAAAATGAATCTCTTTCCTCGCTACAAGGTCATTTTAACCCTACTGCTTACGGATTGACATGTGCTTGGTCTAATCGCAGCAGCACAAGTGATAGTTTTCACACATATTAGCCTAATTAGGTAATGATCCTTCACAATTTCGTTATTTATAACGTACGTTTTCCAAAAAAAGTAAAAACGGTCACTCATCGACAATTGGCCGCGTGGCGTTGGGGTCGCGACTCAGAACGAGTGGTGAATCTTGGGGTAAAATTGCTTTGATGCCGTTCTTGATATAAAGCAAAATACCTTTATTTATTTTTTTATTTTTTAATAAATTTCTTTTGATCCTTAAGTCAACCGAAGCAATTTCATGCTTTTGTAGCTGAGCCGGCTCAATTTTGAACATTACCAGCCTTTTTTGATAAGAAGAAATATATGGTAAAAACATGGTCAAACCAGTGATTTGAACCGGAAAATCTCCGATCATCGTAGGGACCAAAATATTGTCCAGAATATGTTCCCATAGCTGCTGAAGGAGCATGGTGACCTCTCACGCTACCCTGCCCGGCAGTATTAGCAGCAAAGTTCAGCTGGCAGGACTTGTGAATGAACGAGAGTTGCACTTTTCATAGGCGTCATAGGTTTCGTAGGAAATATAAGACAGGTTCCATTCAGAATTACTAAGCGTCTCAGCCTTCCAACAGCAAGTCCTTCGTATGGGGCGGCTCGGAGACAAAATATTGGGGGGGGGGGGGTGATATTTCCAACTCGAACCCCCATTTTTTGCATTGAAGATTTTTTTTCTCGTCTTTATTCGTAATTCCATCCATCTCCCTGTACCGACTGAGGTCCATTTTCCCGACTCAGCCTTTTGCTTGCAAGAAAGGAGAGAGAGTTCCCCAGCCTCCGTACTTTCGGCCCCGGTTATTTTAGAAATAAACTCCTTTTCGTTTTTGGAGTGGTTTGAAACTATAACTGAGCAGTCGAGCTGATATGATTGAAAATTGTATTAAATTATATTTCTCCTTTATCCTCATTTAAGTGAATGGCAAAGCTGTTAAAAAAAATAGCCGCGCAAACAGCAGAGGCCCTGAGGCTGAACCATGGAGAACAGCGTATACCGTTGATAACTGCAAACTGCCGTAATTTAATTATATTCACCTATATACCCTGGCATTTCAGTTAAGGGTAAAACCGTTTAAAAAAAAAATAGCTGCGCAAACAGTAAAGGCCCTAAGAGTGAACCATGGGGAACACCATATACAGATTATTTAATCCAGGTAGCCGTTTTTGGGCTGCATTAGTTCATTTAGCGCACTTAGTGATAAACACGAATGGTGTTGTGTCAACCATAACGCAGGCAATTGTTCCTTCCGACCACATTCTAAAATTTTCCACTTCTTGCCGAATGCTGAACTGCGGCAAACGTGAGCTGCATTGCATCTTATTTTTTTCTTCTTCTTAATATCGCGGCACTTTATAGCTGGCTGAGTGGCGTTCTACTCCATTTCCAGGTTGGCCAAATGGGAGGAGAATAATCGCGGCGCGCGGCTTTTGTTGGACGGTTTACAACCCACTTTGCTGTAAATAAATATGTGCGCAAGGTAATTGAAAGGCGGCGTCCCACTCCTTGGTCGAATATCAACGGATCTTTTCTCCTGTTGTCAGCCTCGTCTTCATTTCAATGGGAAAAGTGTGTTTCGTTTTATCTCTTCAACTTTTTTTTTCTTTTTTTCTTTTAAATATGTTTCCTTCTTTCCAGCTTCCTCCCGTTAGTCCTCCCTCCTCCTCCCCACTTTCCCCCGTAATGCAGGAAACAATTCAACTCCTCCCTCTTGCCGCTACCAGGATTTGTGTAGGTTTCTTGATAGGGGCTACAACTTCGTAAATGTCAACGCATCTCTTGTTTACGGGCAATATAGGCGGCCAAGGATCTAACCGAATTGGCCACTCCGTCATCCTTAGTGTTCTAGCGTTAAAATTGTCCAGAAGAGTGTATTCGACGCAGATTTCCGTGCTTCTGTAAGCCTCTGCCTTTCCAAGCCTACTAACCTATTAACTACTATCTTCTGGATTCTGTTGTAGATTGAGGAGGGAAAGGAGTTTTAAGCAATAATAGCTGAAGTCGTAATGAATGAAGTACCCTTTCAAGGAAAATCCACTCATGTTGGGTGCGTGATTGTTTTTACCCTTGTTTTATTCCTGAGGTTTGGGTTCTGATAGAGATATCTTCGAATTCGTA
The DNA here is from genome assembly GCA_023313725.1 of Lithobius niger. Taxonomy (NCBI): domain Eukaryota; kingdom Metazoa; phylum Arthropoda; class Chilopoda; order Lithobiomorpha; family Lithobiidae; genus Lithobius; species Lithobius niger. The sequence goes on from JAHWFP010191043.1 coordinate 237,321, forward strand.
GAACTCTGCAATAAGTTCTGAGGACACGGTCTACACGTTTTTAGCAAGGACTCAACTCGCCTTTGCATTCACGCAGCTGTATAATTTAATCGCGATGGTAAAGGTGTCGTTGCCTACCTGGATTAGCTGAATCCGACATCGTTTGTGTAAACGCTTGCAGTGTTACAATCCGTGACAGTAAGATCAAGACTTAATAATAATAAATAAATTTAACCACAGAGTGGTTAAGATCTAGAAGGGGTAGACCACTTACACTAGTCCGAGTCGTAAAAGTTAAAATGTTAAACCTGGGCAACAAATTCAGGCCTCCTCAAGAATTTGCAAAAAAATCAACAAAAATCAACAAAAATTTTAAATGGTCGACAGAACGCGCCCGTACAGCTTCCTCGGACAGAGAGTTCCATGGATGGATTACTCTCACAGCAAAAAAACCTTAGACGACAATCCAACTCCTCCTATAGAGCAGTGACACGACGTAGTATTATTGTATATATCTCTATGCTGGAGTCTTCATGGGTTAGCTGCAAGGGGCACTGCAGAGAGAAACAGAAGGGCATCATACTGAAGCCGATGCTGTGAAGAGTGATTGCTTAGACCTAAAACGCGCGATTTTTGTTGTTGGAGAAAACAACGTTATTTTAAGCCTAAGAAATCCGCTCTTCCGTTGTTTTTCCCTCCATTTTTATGTAGTGCACCTTGTAGTTATGCCCTCCAATACCCATACTGGTGCCAATATGGCGGCAAATGTCACTGCTCTATTGAAACAATTTTCGCAGTCGCTTCTGAACTCACATCATTGATTGTTTTTGTGGCGGGTCAGCAGTGCTAAGACCGCCGCCATGTTGGAATTTCAGATAATTTCTAGCTTCTGGCTACGAGAATACATAGGCGAATCGTTGCGTAAACGTTCAAGTACATTCTGGCTGCTTCGGTCACTCAGTCAATGCATCCCCCTTCAGTCGCTCTGCTGTAGAAAACATCTTGTTGAAGCTGCAACGCTTCTGACAGACATATACCACACCAAAAACAATCTGCTATGCTTGAACCAATGCTAAAAACCTAACATCTGAATGGCGACCCCGTCCCAGAACCAGATTCCGACCCCCCAACCTCTACCCGATCTCCACGCACTGACATTTGAATCGTAGGAATTTCCGATTGGAGTTACCTAGCAAAATTGTCTCTCTCGCTTTCTGGGGCCATGGCTTCGGCTGGGAGCGCGTCATCAAACTTCCAGGTGTCTTTCCTTCCCGGCGGCTAGGTGGTCTGATGGTTAGCGCGACTCCCTTGTGCCAGAGGTCCCGAGTTCGAGCCTGACTTTAGCCACCCCAGCCATTTTCAGGAAGAGAAGGGCCCTGTGATGCGTCGTGGCATGTCGATTGTGGCATGTAAAAATTCCTAGGAATTTGTGATTGGTATTACGTGGCAAAATTGTCCCTCGCACCTTTTGACGCTACGGCCTCGACTGGGTGTGCGTCGTACGTCCTGATATTTTTTCTGTATTTCGGCCGATTTAGTCAAAAAATAGCCGTTAGCCGGCCGAATTTATGGATGGCCGATGGCAAGTGGAAATTCGTGTGGCTAGCTGCAATTCAGCCAAAGCCGACAAAATAGTGCGGCTGAGAGGTATAAACCGACATCGAAGCCTCCTTAAATCCACATACCAAACAGAAGGTCTTCCATACAGCTCCCAGCCATCTCACCATCTATCTCTATACATCGTAGGATATACTATTCCCATTGGTATAGTTTGTTCCACATTATGTTTTCAGAAAACTGACTGGATGACGACTCGTTTCCTAGCACTAAGAGTGCAAAAACATGTGGATATCACACTTGTAGACTCAACAAAGTTACTGTAAGAGTTCACGAATGGGATATTTATGGAATTTTTGCACTCGTAGTGGAAGAATACGTGGCGTCATGCAGTCAGTTTTCTGAAAACATAATGTGGAACAAAGTATACAATGGAGAATATCTGGATAGGTGGGCAAGCATGTTGGGACCTGTATATGGAAAAACGTACCACCCAATTGCTGACTGAGCCATATTGACACGAAAACCAAGTCTTTAAAAAAATTCTTGTAAAGTAAATGCATTTTTGAAGAGATAAAAAATCGTCGGTTTGGGCGCTTTCCCCGTGATACTCTGAAATGGAGCTTTATCAGTCTAAAACTCATTGTTTCTACGTCATTCTGTGTATGCTTATTACGTTAATGCCACAACAGTAATATTAATTATTTAGGTGTACAATTAAGGAAATGAATAGAAATAGTTTGCCAGCCCAATCCATTACTTGTGTGAACGATTCTTCCCTCGGAGTGGACTGGCGACATAAAGACAGAGGTGCAGTGCAGTTCAAGCAATTTTTTTCAGAAGGGGCAGCTGAGTAAATTCTGCTCCACTGGCTGTTTGCTGCTGTATACAGTACTTCTCCTTGTCAAATTGTGTTAGGAGGACGTAATGCTTGTCAGTGTTTACGACGGGTTAGCTTCCATTACACACTGATGCTATAACATCTGGCAAAATACTGGAATTTAAAAGATAATCTTGCAGTTTTATTGCAAAGAGTCTTGAAATTGGTTGGTTGTAAATTAGCCTTGAAAATGCCTTGAAAATGGTTTTTGTATCTCTTATGTCAAACCCTGTGTGTGTGTGTGTACCTGTTTAGGATACGATAGCTGTTGGAGTGCCGTTGTCTGATGTGCCTATGACGTCACCACACTTCAACAATGCTGACGTATGTATATCCATAATACCAGGGCGCCTATCCAGCGACAATGAAGTGTATCAACGTGGACTTGATCATCTTTGTTGGAGACCCGAATTGATGCCCACAGCATACGTGATTTGATGTCTACGTGGATGCTTGCCAACCATTGTTGCCAGCCACGCGTTTTACGCCAAGATGGGGGAACTTCACTTCGGCTCTGTCCCTCGCCCGGGACGGTTCCCCATCACTTAATGCTTACTTGCTTATTGCTTATTACTCTAAGCCTAACCCTAATTTAACCCTATGGGTTCCACGTTCGAATCTGTTTACCCAATCTGTTTATGAGAGCTTCATTATTCTTTTGTATTTATGTATCATGCTTTCAATCAATACAACTAATGTCATGACTTTTTCCTTCTGTTCATTCCTCATTAGTTAAGCAGCGCACCTCTGAATTTATGGGCCTTATATTTTTCCCTGCGTGTTACTCCAACAATAGCAATCGCAATTTTGTTCTGATTGGCTTCAAATTTCACCTGAAGGGAGCTTTGGTACGTGGAATTCACGAGTTCGAAGATGAAATTCGTACCTCAAATATTTTCGGAGCGATTCGAGTTTTCCGTTAGATGGAAGAGTCCATTTTTAGTAACGGCTGTAAGAGAGTCCGATTTATAAGGCTAGTGGCCCCAAGCACTACTTAAAAACGCAAAGCTTGCAGCGTTAGCGTCGGTGAAAAGTAACGAATTAGGCTATAGCGTGTCTCGCAGACGCTCGACCGAGTGATAATGACCTTGATTTTTTTTAACACTTCATTTCTAGTAACGGCTGTAAGAGAGGCCAATCTATATAAGGCTAGTGGCCCTAAGCACTACATAAAAACGCAAAGCATGCAGATTTATCGTCAGCGAGAAGTAATGTATTATAGCCTTTCTCGCAGATGCTCGACCTTCAATTTTCTTAACACTTTATTTCTAGTAACGGTTGTAAGAGAGTCCGATCTATAAGGCTAGTGGTCCCGAGCACTACATAAAAACGCAAAGCTTGCAGTGTTAGCGTCGGTGAAAAGTAACGTATTACAGCGCCTCTCGAAGGCGCTTTTTTAACACTTAATTTCTTTATAGCGTGTATTTTCACCTCAGGATGAGTTTGACTGAAGTTTGTTTTGTTATCACTTTAGTAAATTAACCTTTCGGTCATTACATTCCTTGGATTTCCATGTCTTCTCTTTGCTGGCTGCTTAGGCCTATGACTGCAACCGTCAATTTAGACGGGATTTGCCTTGCTCCTAGCATATCCGCAGACTGCGAACGTTGCAAGCTTAATCTAACTTGAACCGTTAATAGAAGTGATATCTCCTCTCCCCCCCCCCCCACCGTACCCCCTCCCCGGCCTCCCACATAGTTAGAAGACATACCCTTCCGGTTATAATCTGGCGTATCCCAAAAGATTGTAAGAGTTAGTGGAACGCAACGCCATTACGCCACAGAACGAACCGACATTTGCTAAAGCTCACGACCAAATTTCATTCCGGCAAATGAAATGCAAATTAGGTACAAGTCTGAAAGACCTCGAGTGTTTGAATGGTTTCCTGCGAGAATAGAAGCGATATAGCTGTTGTTGTACGGTTTTGGCGAATAAATCCGTCTTGTGAAAAGCTTGTGTGTGAGTTGAATGTTGTGTTACCACTTTACATTACGTGTGGTTTTGTGAAGTCGCCTGCCTCGCGCAGTCATGTGACAATTAGATTTGTTCCACACGCGTTAAAAGTCGAAAGTAGCAAAATGTAAATAAGTTTCAAATTTTTTTTTGTCCCGGAAAGATTGGGGACCGGTCATTATTTATCTTAGGGGGTTACAGAGTAAATTGGGGGTGGGATCACGGATTTTTTTTGTAGCCTCTAAATGGCCAATTTCTCAAAAATAAATTTTGAGGTCAGTATTCTGCGAAAATGGAATTCCAAACTCACAGAAATGATGTCCATTTTTGAGAATCAAATTTGCTGAAGAAACATATGACCTGCTTGCTACCCCTTCACGACCTGCATTGGAATTGGACATGATCCAGCTTATTTTTGTGTACCTTTACTATTTGTGCAAGAAAAATTCTGATACTCTTGAGGCAGGTGTGCAGAATATGCCAGAACACTAGAACGAGGTTCGCGGGAAATTTCAGAGAACTGGAAATTCATAAAAAAAAAGGCCTTGCTTTCATGTGAAAGGCTGTGGAAATTTGAAAAGCCTGTAGGAAAATTTTGTGGGAAATTTTGTCCAGTAAGAATTTCATGCACCCCTGCTTAGCTGTACATGAACGATGGGATCACAGTTGGAAAGTGAGGAGGGCTCTGTTTGAACCGGGTTCCGCGTTTCACGATTGATTGCGTCATACTCTTCAGGATTACATAAATCTCGATGTATATAGTCGCGCGCCCACTCGGTCGGTGTTTCACACTGGTTAAACAAAAAATACTTCTGCCACTACCCATATTAAATGAAGGAATTTTCTGGATTATGCATCGGTACTGTACTAGCAACGCAGGAAACCACAATTTTTCCTTCTTAGCTGGTTCATGTACAATGCATCTTATAAGCTGGGGTCCTGTCCAATGCAGTTAAACAAGGGGTTGAAGGTTGTATTCTATCTTCTGAAAATTTGATTATGCGAAAATGGACACAATTTTGTGCAAATTTTTATTTCATTTTCGCAGAATCCATTTTTGCAGGACCTCAAATGTAGTTTTACAACAATGGACATTTTTTTTTTCTACAAATTGGACCCTGCGAAATTAGTGGTGACCGTAGAGGAAGGGATCACACATTTTTAGGGCCGTCAACGACCTAAAACGCTGAGGTCTAAAAAAAAAAGTAAAACGCTGACCAAAATGGACGAAAAAGTCTTTCTTTGGGGTTCAGAAATAAAAAAAAAAAGCTGTCAGCAGTCAAAATTTATATAAACGTCGCAGCATGCCCCTCCCCCCTCCCCTCCACCATGCAAGTTTTTGTAAGAGTTGACGAAATTTGCAGTGTCATCTAGAGAACATTTCTTTAAAACCGCTTTCTAAAAAAGTGTTTGCACTATTGGGTTGAGAGAGTGGGGGTAGGGGGGGGGGGCAGTGGCCCAAATAGCTGCCGCTACACTCCCAGGGTTCCTACTAACCTGGGAAACCTGGACAACTCAAGGAAGACTACGTCTCAAACTCAGGGAAAACTCAGGGAATTCTCAGATTTTTCACAAACAAACCTGGAAACTCGAGGGGGGGGGGATACAAGCTGCACTTGGCGGCTAATCTTCCAGAGCTGCAAAACCTTGTAAACAAATAAAAACGCATCCAAACTTATCGTAGGGCTACGCCTAACTACATTAAACACACAGTGCTGAAAAATGTTGTGTTGTATTTTGACACCTAAAAGTTCATTGTATCTGCCATATACTCTTTTTACACTGCGTAAACCAAATAAAGAAGTTTTTTTTTTTTTATTAAAATTTTGACGAGCCTTATGTTAGCCGAAGCAATTTATGCTTGTATGGCTGAACTGGCTCAATTTTGAACATTGCCAGATTTTTTTTAGAGAAGAAGAAATCTGGTAAAGGGAGGTGCCAGCCCGGGGATTCGACCCGGGAAACCTCCGATCATCATCGTCGGGGCCGAAAGATTGGCCAGAATTAGCCAGAATACATCCCATAGCCGCTGAAGCAGCATGGTAGCCTCTCACGCTACCCTGGCCGGCAGTCCTGGCGGGGACTTTGCCAAGGTCCCCTTTCCAGGGGTGCTACCAGGCTGAGCTCTTCTCACTGCTCAGCCACGATGACCACGATTAAAACTGATAATACGTGTAAAAAAAGATTCCTTCCTGAAATTACGGTAAATAACCTGGAAATTGACGTCTGGGAAACCAAGAAACCTCAGGGAAATTTGTATCAGTATCTTGGCGGTAACCCCGACACCTGCTTTGGTTTGGGTTGGGTTACAGTTGGTCTTCTCTGATGTCTTGTCGGCTGTGCCAACAGCTTCTGGTTTTAAAAGGTGCTAATCAGCGGTGACCCGCAAATATGCCCTCGCTGTATATTTGCTAAGTATGCTGCGCTAATTAGTGCAGTTTGACTCGTTTTAATTTATGGCGCGTGGCAAATGGTTAATTTCAAGCTGTTTGGAGTGCCGCCCAATTAGTCAGAATAGCCGTATCGATCAAAAATTTGGTGCAAATTACGACATGGAACCTAAAAGATTTTTATGGCAATCGTTGGCTTTGTTATTGCATTTACCGGAAGTGCTAAGTGTAAGCACCTGCGAGTCCCGGAAGCGTATATTATCGACTTGTGTGTGTAAGGGCTTTCCGATGCGAGCGTGTAAAAGTTACGATTTAATACTGCAATCTTTCGGTAATATTTTTTTCTTTTTTATTTTGCTGCGATTAACAAGTATATTAGTCACACGATACAATTTTATACTGCGACGAAATTGTTTATCGTCATCGTTTTAGTGGGCACTAACGGTTTACGATTCATAAGAGCTTTGTAAATAAATGGCAAAGCGTTATCTTATTTCTGAGCTCGTTTTTAGCTGCTGAAATGCTGGGGCTGAAGCTGCTATCAGTTGCAACCACCCGTGTCTTAAGCTGCGACAATAAGGCTGAGTGAGCATGTTTCACGACTATGCCATGCAGTGAAATTAAACCAGCAACAAGCCTATGAGATGGAACGTAGGTGAAATACTAAGGTAGCGGCACCAGACAATCCCCGACAAGGGGTTGCTGATACCCCGACCATGACTATTTTTATTTATTTATTTTTTGCATTCTTCCAGCTGTTCCCCGACGAGAAAATTAAAAACTCAGTTACTACCAGCCCGGGGAGGGGGGGGGGGAGGTAGTAAAAAACGGTACGACGGCAAGACGCGAAGAAGGAATGTAACTTTAAACACAAAAATCACAAACAAACAAAAAAAAAACCAACCGAATAAATAAAACAAATTAAGGACTGATGTATATGTGTAGCGGCTTTACATTACGGTAAGACGTAACACGAAGTAACACTTCGCCGTGCGCCTTACCGTTAACATTAGCTGCTGCGCTCCCGCTCAACTGCTGCGTACACACGGGAATTGGCCGAGCGCCAACAGCGTACACACGGGAATTGGCCGAGCGCCAACAGCTATGCAGCGAGTTGGAACCAGTTGGAACCGCATCTGTGCAGTCAGCTTTTCACGTGACGTAAAACCTTGGCGGCAATCCTCTCCTCCAACAACTATAAAAGGCCAGGCTGGACGAGGCTTCCTCAGTTGGTGTTTCTGGTTGCAACCAGCAAGTTAGAACCCTGGAACTAACTGGTGTTGGTGCAAGCGGAAACCGTATTACCGATGCTTAATGTTTGATGCTATGCGTATGGTTCCCTAGATATGCAGTAAGGGGTGAATATGAATTGGACTTGAAACTTATCTTCACTCCGTTACTGTCCGGTCATTATGTATGGCTCGGGGGGGGGGGGGGGAACAGAGAAAAATAAACTGTCCCCCCCAAATTTTCCAGGACCCCCCCCCCCTTCGAGACCCTAGCCAAAATTAGTGATGTAGCCAAACTAAGTAAGTAGCTATTCACACCGACCGTTGCCATTAGATGTAAGGAAACGTGTCTCGTTTTTAACGAAAAGACATGTTGGGCTAAAAATGTTCTAGAAAATGTTCCTTACACCCATCTCTTGTCGAGATTCATACAATAAGTATGATGAACACACTGATTGCTTGTATGCCTATACATCCGCAACATAGTCAGCACCTGAAACACAGAAGAAGACAAAAAACCAGGTGCCACGGCTTTTGTACAAAATTTTTGTAAAAACTGCTTGCAATAGTGGTAATAATAGCTTCAAAACACTCAACCTTGTGAACACTCACAACATGGGGGTCTGGGGGGCGGGCCCCAAAAGCTGAAGCGTTTTTTTAGAAATTTTCATTGCTGAAAGTGCCATTTTTGTGCTCCAAAAATGACTCTTTCTTGTGTGTTTTTGATCCCCCCCCCC
>JAHWFP010191055.1:0-10118 GCA_023313725.1 Lithobius niger
GAGTCCGAGTTGTGAATTTTAGCGAACTTGGTAGTGTTATTTTTTAAGCGATCTTCAATTCCTTTGGAAATGCAGCTGGAAACAGCCAGAAACCGCTTCTTACATTCTACCCGATTGGCCAATGTCAAACGGTCATCGAGAAAATGTGTTGACAGGCCCGGATAGAGGGGAATTCCAGCTTTTCAATGAACCCAAGATGGCGGCGCCCAGTCAAATGCTTCGAACGCTACCGCTGATCGAAAATGACCAAGTTTTTGCTTCTGAACTTCGGAAAAAAAGAACGAACACCACATTTTTGCAGTTTTTAGTGAGACTACATTCAACTAAAGTGCTTTTTGTTTAATTATAGACATCGGTAACAACGTTTTGTTTACAGAAATCGTTGCACAACATATCGGGTAGCGAATTTAAGGTTTACTCATGTCGATATTTTGGCCGACAATTGCATTTTTCGACCCGCACTTCCACATAAAAATTTCGACGTATATATACGTCGTTGCTCCACTTGGGCCACATCGTTGCTGACGTATATATACGTTCATGCTGCTTAAAGGGTTAAAACTGGAAAACCATGACCCACACAGTCAACTAAGCACCATCTTTGTTCCTATTATCTTAACAAATTAAAGGGAAACTTGCAAACAAAATATTACCATCAAATACTCAAACTCGGCTCGATACTCTATTCTTTTGTTGCAGACACGGTTTGGCTTAACTCAAATTAAAATTTGTCTACTTGCACATCCCTACTTGCCACCATAACAAAAGGAGTACCTCTCACGAACATGTTTCTTTGGTCCATCCTAGTCAAAAATTGATCGGCTTGTGAGGCCAGAATTAATTGACCGCCATGTTTGACCGTAGTTTGCATGAGCAACAATGGCGCATATTTTAAATCTATCAACGAACGTTTTCTGCTTCTTCCTTCTGATGTAGGTGATAAATTCTTGCAATATCTTACTGAAGGACAAATCATCAAAAATTCAAGTGAACTCTCCCTGTGAAGTTCACTGCTTTGTGGTTTTCGTTTTTTTTTTTTTTTTAAGTATACAGTGAAACTTCTTTATAACGATGTCCAAGGTTCCTTGGAAATAGAATGTTATATCAGGTTTATTGTTATAAACACTTTTGCGTGCATTGTTGCTTGAAGGAGCTCAAAATAACATTGTTATAACAGGTTTATTGTTTTAATGAGGTTGAACTGTACACTGGTTTAATTTCTCTTTTCATTGGCAGAAACATTTGATTTTTTTCCCCCACTGTTTTCTTCCAATTTCATTTTCAAACTCATGAAATTTTAAGCAAGCCAGAACAAAATTCTGAAGTTATAACGGATAAACATACTCTGCTGATGGTTCTGCGCATGAAGGCTGTGAAAAGTAGTGGTATTGAGGCTGTCTTGAGTATATTTTGTTTCCTGCCACGACGAGTTTAAAAATAAAGGCCGACATAAATCGAATTAAGCAGAGTTAGTCATTGGTTCTTGGAACTAAAGAACACCCCATTGGCCCACTGCACAGTCAGGAACTTTATTGCTTGGTATATCCACCCAAAACTGCTACAAGAGAAGCCGCCAAGTTTTCAAAAAGGTCATCCTGTGAAGGTAGTAATGTCGTTGAACCAGGAAAATGCTTCCAACCATTGGCCAAGTTAATCGCACTGACTAATATGGTAATACCATAGTTTGAAAGTATAATGAAAACTAGAACATTGCTGTTCACGGTAGCAATCTTCCAAGTTTCCATTTAACATCCGAAGTATCATTCAGAGCGATTAACTTGGCTAATTGGATTAGCCTTGGCGGCCTTTCCCTAGTAGAAAGTTATCCTCTCTTCAAAGGCCGACCCTTTTTGGAAACTTGGCGTGGTTTTGAAGGATATCACACTTACATAAAAACATGAACGTACAAAAGGTCCCACCGACTTATCTTCATCTCTACCTTTTTTTTTTCTGATGGATTTGATGTGAATGAACCAATTGAGCTCACGACACTGAAGGAATTAGGGAATGGAACATATATGCGAGGAATTAAAATTAGCTTGTTACAAGGTCTTCATGAATAAATGCAACGACATATTTTTAGTAGAACATCAGTTACCCGGTTATCAAGAAAACTTTGCAAATTCAAGCTTGCTCCGGTCTTTTAAGACATTTTAACAATAAACCTGTTCCCCACCACTCATGGGTCCCAATTAGTTGGATAATTGAAGTTTTATATACTACCTATGTATATTGGATTGAACCATTGTTAGAAATTCGGCAATTTAAAAAAATGTAACATAGAAATTTCTTTTTATTGCAGCATGACCTAAAGAAATTGAATGCTTTACCACCGTGTTCAACTCGTGGGTTTTAATGCAAAATGAAGAGGACCTTGAAACTGCCTATTAATTAATGCCAGTAACTACAAGTGTGTACAATACAAAACAATTAAAATTTAACCAATCAACGCTCAGCATTGTGTACTTCACTTGAAGACTGTGATAATTCACTTTTTAATAAATATTGTAGTAGATATTGTCATGGGGGTCTTACCTTCAGTGCTTTCCACACACCCATTTCAATTTTGCGTCAGTCCTGATTTCTAATGTTGTTAAAACAGACTTCCAGTAGCATTGACAAGCATATGCACGACACCCTAAGAAGAACAAAGCTTGTTTTATACAGGTGCTCTAGCACTGTATTACAGTAGGCTCTCTGTATAACGAACAAGCCGGTATGTCATAGAGAAAAGTTTCCTTTACAGCGAACTACAAGTGAACTGATTTCAAAATTCCTTAGACCTGTAGCTACATTTACTACAGTTTTATACTGTTAGTGAAAAGATTGTCGTTCTCTTTTTGCCATCCGATCCATTAATTTCTTAGGCAACAACTGTTCTGTATGTGAAATGTCCTTTACAATGCTTTATAAAAGGGTTCTTTATATGGAGGTGTTTCAAGCATATGAACAGACGATAGCCAACCAAACCGTTAAAAATTGTTCTTATATGCATTATAGGGAAAAGGTCGTTATTCGGAGGTTCGTAACATCGAGAGTCTACTGTATTAGCGAATATTAGAAGAGCTTCATTTTTAACGAAGGTAAATGGGGGGGGGGGTGATGCTTAATGGCACGTCGACACACATGTTTGTGGGTTTAACCTGTTGCCGCAAGTTTAAAAGTTCCATGACAAGGGCGAAATGAATACGTTTTCAGCAAGCAATGGTTGACACCCAGGACTAGGACAAATCGAACAAATTGATCATTAATTGATATTTAAAAGTGCAACCTATTTTAAACTTTTAGTTAACAAATCCAAGGGCATCCTGCTGACAAGGTCTGCAAACTGTTACTGAGGTGGATCCTGGATCTAGCTGAGCTTAGATAACGGCATAAATACCTATACAAAGAGTAACGCAACTTACTTCCTGGCCTCCACATTCAAAATAATGCAAGATATACTTAGCACGAGACATCGGCCTGTGTTTATAAAATTAAAGCATTTCGTTGAAGTAGAAAAAAGTAAAAGGTACCGAAGGTGCACGTTCAGACGTGCTACAATCAGTTCTAACTTGCAGTGTGGGTGCCAGGTGTACATGTTCAGTTGTTTAATTTGTTTGTGTTGAGAACTGAATTAACGTGTTGATTTGTCTTGTACAAAGTATTTGTGGAAGTTGTGTATAAGAGGAAAAACATAGTAAGTGAAAGTGAAGATGCCACCCACAAAATGAGCATTGCGGACAGGGTTCACGAACTTCCGGAAATCCTAAAAAAAATCGTAACTACTATCCTATCAAAGACTAAGAAAAATGACGCTCTTAAGTACCATTGTACACGAATATGATGCTCTTTGGAAAAGAGATATTCACTTTTTTCATAAAGGTTTTACTAATATGAAAAGTAAAACTGATAAAAATAAAACTGGGAAACAAGCGCATTTGACTACCGCCGAGTGGAGAAATGATGTTGGAAGCCACGAATGCAATTGTCAATCCAGTGCTTTCTGAGGTCACGACTTAACATTTTTTCAAAATCACTGGTCATTACGCCCCTGTGCGCTAAGGACATCTTATAAAAACGAACTCGTACAAAAAAAACAATTGGTGATGGGAGTGAGTAAGAAAATGTTACATATTTCTGGTTATAGGGCCATGCCACGTGTTACACCAGTTACAAACGGGGGCGGAGGGGTCTAAATTGCTAGAAAAAAATGTTTTATGGTTTGTGAATGCTCCCATAGCAAATACACCACTTAAATTCAACTGGAAAAACAGATTCCTAACAAAAAAGTTGCTCCGGACTATATGCATTTTTCTGGAAGCAACTACTTCGTTTTATGAATACGAAACAAGTAAAACCTATTTTGAAGCAAACATTTCAACCTAAAAGCAAAACTTTTCCTTCACTTTTTACATGAATATAATCCGAAGCAATTGCTTCACTTTTTGCAAGTAATAGGTAATTTTCTTTCATAAATACGGCCCATCCATCGAGTCCCATTTCATACATTAGTGCATCCGTTACTCTCACAAGACCAGTCTTTAACGCAGTTTGCTTAGTCAGCCCTTTGCCTTGTGATTTATTGTTTATAAGGCTATGTCTATGTCGTCAAAATTCCCCACCCTTGCTGACGCAACACTGCTACCATGCAAAGAATGATCCATTCCAGAACTTAGCTACTTGACTTGTAATATAAGAAGCACAAAACCGGACTGGTTTCGGCAAGCTAAACAGCAGAAACTACTGAATGTTAGACACCCATGTTACAAGTGACTGGTAATGATAGAAATGCGTTACTTTTTGCCATGCAATTTTTGAATGGGGCTTCGGATGATCTTCACCTCGTACTATGATTTTTGGACGTTGGTCTTTGAGAACCACTCTTGGCTCTTTGGGCAACAGTGTTCATCCCAGGTACAACAATGCACTCATTTTCTTTATAGTTAAAACGGTTTGTCGCCAGAACTTGTTGCGATGACAATTTCTAAATTACTCCTAATTAAAACATTGAACAAAAAATACAGAACAATATTGTTGTTCAGTAATACAGTATATACATGAATAATAGCAACCTCTGACTTGCCACAAATAATTGGGCAGGTGTGTACTGACCTCGTTTTGGAATGAGATTCGGTTTTAATTTTTCAAAAACTGGCATGTTGTTCCGTAGGAAAAGGTAGTCTGTCCGATCACGCCATGTATAATTATCAAACCATGATACTTTGAAGTCACAGCTTGTACAGCGTAGATTATCGCACGCTCTGTAATGAATCGATTAATAATTAAAGTCAGTAGTAGTAGTGCTTCACACGAGAGTTCACTTGCAGTGACATCTAGTTTAAGAAAATGAAGGTTTTTCAATAAAACTCTTTAAAACTATTTGGTAATTGCAAATTATACATTTTGTCATAATTGAAGTATGCTGTGACGGTCTCCTCTAGTTTATTATTAAAGACACATCGTCACCAACATAAAATTGTACAAATCTTCCGTGGTACCTTCTAGCAGTAGTGATTCTTATAGTGGGGTTGGGGTTGATGTAAAGAATGCCAATTTATTCACATCTGGCAACAAATGTGCACCTTTGTTTTCAGTTAGTACGTAGGTGGAGGAGTCTAAAAATCTCGGGACACAAATTAGAAGAAAAAAACTTTATTTGCCGGCCACCCCAGGATGGGCCACCTTGAATAGTTTGTTTCAATGTGCAGCATGCGCATGGGCACAACTAGTCCTTCAATAAGCCTAAAGACGCCAGCAACCATTAATAAATAAGTTTTCAAAATCAAGCCATTTTGACCCCGTTAACAACTAGAGAGCTACTAATTCAAGATTGGGAAGACACCCGGCCACAAATAGAGGATTTGTGGTACTTGAACAGCGCGTGCACTTACGCACAGTAGAAAGAATTCGTTTAATAAGGCTAGGCCGATACCACTTTTTACCGATCCGATCCAATACCGAGTCCATAATGAAGAAAATAAATGTTTCTACATAAAACTTTTTTTTTAATTTGTTACATCTAGTAACAAAGGCTAGGCCAAGCAGCTTTATTGCGGACACCAAATCCCCAATAACTGATACCTTATAAAAAAAATACTTTTGAAATCATTGCATAAATAAAGCATAGGCCTAAATAAATATAATTATTTTTTTAAATATTGGTTTCAAATAATATTGCATATGCTAAAATTATTTAAAAACGCAAAACTCCAGTAAAATTTTAACATTTTGCCTTGTAATTTCTAACCAGTAAGATAATGCTGCTTGCAGTTAGGACCATTGGAAAGCTGGCGAAAACACCTTCAAAATGGTGTATTCAAACATTTGGTCAACGAGAAGTGAAAATATGTTCGATTTGGTTAATTTCCGATTTCTACCGATACTGCAAATATTGGTAGAGATCGGTATCGGCCCAGCCTTATTTTAAATATGTTAAGTGTGGAAAGGCACTCCAAGAAAAGTGGTTTATCACTGCTTGCAATTATACACAGTGGTGAGGAAACATTTAAATGTGTAGAGTGTGGACAGGCATTTGCTCACAAGCGTTATCTAAGGACACACGCACATTGTACACAGCTGGGAGAAACTGAATGTGTTGAGTGCAAAAAGGCTTTGGTGGCATATTATACTTTAACAGCGCCACAACTTGTACACAGTGGAAAGCAACAGTTGGATGTGGCAAGTGTAAAAAAGATTTTGTGAAGAAGTGTTTTGAATGAAACTTGAAAATGCAATTCGTATTAATTTAAACATTTTTAAGCTTAATTTAGACTTTCTCATTGCTGTCTGCACCCCTCAGGGGACAGACCGGTATTTGGAAAAAAATCTAACTATCGTAGCCTATACTCGTACGACAAAAGTGATGGGGCAT
This sequence comes from Lithobius niger, assembly GCA_023313725.1. NCBI lineage: Eukaryota > Metazoa > Arthropoda > Chilopoda > Lithobiomorpha > Lithobiidae > Lithobius > Lithobius niger. Next base: position 6,854 of record JAHWFP010191055.1, read on the forward strand.
AGTAGTTTTGGGTTTGGTAAAAAAAAAAAAAGTCATCGCTCGCATCCGAAAAATTGCAAATGAAATACACAAATAAAATGTCGCTCGCTCGCTCGCATCAATTTTTTTTATACTACCGAGAACCAATTAATTTTTAACGGCCTTATCATTGACATTCCGTCAGAATTCCATTGATCTACGAGTTTCCACTTCCTGTCAAGTATTGTTTGACATTCGGAATGAACGAAGTGGTTGATGTCGTAAGGTCCAGTTAGGTTCATCATGGGCACTTGATAGAGAAAGAATCTTTTTATGGCTAAGGACCTCTGTGCTCTCAAGATGGGAATGTTGTTTTGTTTGAGTGGAGCAAGACTGAAGTTATTTTCCAAGCAATTCTATGCTTTTATCCCTTATAGTGTGCGAAACTGCGATGCCACTGAATTTCTCTCTCCTTTTGGTGGCTCCGATGTGTTCCTTGAGGCATTGTTGAAGTCTTCGTTTAGTTGTGCGCGCAGGCTTGACTACTCCACAGTGGACTTTGACAAATTGCAGAGGCTTTTGGCAGCTGAGTAGGAAACTTATTTCTCTCGTAATGTACAAGAGGACTGGATTGTGTGCCTGAAATTACAATTCAGGCTGATATGCGTAAGCTCCCATGGAAGTCTGATTACGTGCTTAAGCATACTGAGATTAAGGGACCTAGGTGGAGCCTTCATAGATGCTACCCATCGAGGGCCAACTTCAGGAAATTCAAGGCTGCAAGGCGTAAAACTTGTAGGGTTTTTGCGCACGGACAAATTGTTCTTTAAGGCCCACTTGGCCAACAAAGTGCAGAGCAATCCGCGCGCGTATTGGAGTTATGTGAACCGTGTGAGGAACAAGGCTCAATCGTTCATGCAATTTGACACAAACTCTGGGGGACTTATTATTGGTGATAAAGAGGCTGCTGAGGTTCTGAAAAAACACTTCTGCTCTGTGTTCACCCAAAAGGACAACTGTGAAGCGATTTATTTGGGAGATTTTTGGGCTCTGGTTGCCAGTACTCCAGACGGTGGGCTTTGAAATGAGAGTTGACTCTATTGGGAACGTTGTGGTCGTAATATACCCCTCAGCCGCGTTATTTTATCAATTTCAGTCGGCTTAACAGAAATTTCGGCTAAATTGCGGCTAGCCACAAATTTTATAGCCACCACTGGCCGACTATAAATTCGGCTGGCTGACGGCAAATTTTCGGCTAAATCGATGGAAATGAAGCAACGATATCAATGACGAAACTAACTGCATAAGAAATAACCCTCAAATTAAAAATCAGAGCCACATCACCATTAATTTTTTTAAAGTAATGCTTCCACAGCGATGGGTGCGGACTATTACGTATTAATCGAACCCTGAAAACGAAACCGAAAGTAACCATGCATGCTAATAACCACACAAATATACGCACGCATAAGTTGCTAACAAACTAATATGGTTTTAAAAACTATGAAAAATAAGGCAGTCGAGAGCAGCTTACCGTTTGAGACAAGTTACAACTAACTTCATGACTGTTTCGTTTCATTTTGATGCATTAAAACTTCACAATTTGTGGCTCTAGCCGTATTTTTTTCGGCGGCTAGGCCAGGCGGCCGCCGAAAAATATTACACGGCTGTTCGGCTGACTCAGAAAATTGCGGCGCAGCGGCTACCGGCGGCGGCTGAGGAGCATAGGTCTTAAAGTGGCACTATCACCGATTGAAAGCAGAATAAATCTGAAAACATCTAGCTCTTGCTTGCACCAAGCAAAGGAATGTATTACGGCATTTCTTTAAACAAAATAAACAAGCCACGACATCCTTAATTATTGAGTGAAAATTTGGTTTGTCCTTGTGCACCTGGGAGCAAGCAATAAAGATTAACAATATCATTGCCGCTAGATGGTGCCATGGTATTTTCGGTCGCATTTCAATCAGTGATAGTGCCACTTTAAGCATCTGCTTTATATTGATGTGTGTAAGTCTGCTGCCCAGACAGAATTCACCCTCGGGTTCTTAGAGAACTGGGTAAGACGCTCGCTCAGCTATTTGAGAGATCCGTTCTTGTTGAGTCAGTACCGGAGGATGGGAAAGTTGCAAATGTGATGGCCATCCACAAATCTGGGAATCGTAGAGATCCTAGAAATTAACGGTCTGTGAACATAACTAGAATGGTCTGCAGGATCGTGGAACGCATGCTTCGTGTGCTCTTGGAGACAGAGTCGAAGAATAAAAGTGTGCCATGTGAGGTGGAACATGGCTTTGTTCGAGGACGGTCCTGTTCTACTAAGTTGCTTCTTTCTCAGGAAGACTGGATGGCTTCAGTGGACAGTGGTGCACAGGTGGATTGCATTTACTTGGACTTTTCAAAGGCACTTGACAAGGTGCCCCATTTACGCTTGGTGAGACGACTTCGTAATCTTGGTGGTAGGTCTGACATTGTTAACTGGGTAGAAGCTGGCTCACTGATCGCAGGCAGAGGGTGGTGGTAAATGGGCAGGCCTCTTCTTGGGAAAACGTGACTAACGGTGTGTCTCAAGGCAGTGTACTCAGAACCCTCCTTTTTGTTCTGTATACTGAAGATGCTTTTCAGGGTATTAAGTTGTCCGTTCGGGCTTTTGCTGATGACACCAAAGTATCCCAGACAATTTGTACCAGGGAAGACTATAAAGCTCTTCAGTAGGTTCTGTATAGGATTGTGAGTTGGACAAAGGAAGGCAAAATGACTCTCAACATTGTGAAATGCCACATCCTGCGAATTGGGTGCATCCGGGGAAGCTTTCCTTTTCTTACGAAATTGGTGGTATTTAGTTGCGACCGAAAAGGACTTGGGAGTAGTTGTCAGCAAATGGGAAAAGAGCAGACCAATGTGCGGTTGTCGCTGCTTAGGCTAACCGGGCACTTGGTCTCTCTTGAGAAGAACTCTTGACTATGTGGGCCAACCTACAAAAGTGTAAGGCCATTGTTGGAATATTGTATGCAAGTCTGGTCACCGTACTTAGTGACGGACATTAAGATTGTTGAGTCTGTTCAAAGGGGATTCACTTGCATGGTTGGGACCTTGCGATCCACCCAGTACGATGAATGTCTTGCTTCCCTGGGGCTGGAAACCTTATCGATAAGGAGGCAAAGGTTGGACCGGATCTACGTTTTTAAAGTTTTGAATGGTCTCCTTGATACTGACTGTGACTGGAAGCAGGTCTTGATTGTACAACGAATAGATAAGTAGGGCCTCAAACTCTTTTTTTGTGGCTGTGTCGTATTGATGTGAAAAG